>LPNX010482030.1:202669-237564 GCA_001517045.1 Pseudotsuga menziesii
CATGTTAAGTATTTTATTTCTTAAATTAACATTTTTTAAATTTGTATTATGATAATTGAGACCACTCCGACAAGGATTTATGTCTCATTAGAAGTGTACTCCACCCACCTATAAAAAATTCAGAGTATTGAATTTCAAAAATTATTGAAATTATCTTAATTTCAAGAAAATTAAGATTAATAACAAAATTTCATAAAACATTAAAAAACTTTGAAAAAGATTTTGTGGAAAAATTACAAATTATTGTAAATCAAAACAATTTGAGTAGCAATCAGTTAGTATATCTTTGTCTTGGACAGGAATTAAAAAAGTCTAATGTAATATAAATGTTAACATTATCAATCTTTAAAAATAAAATAAAAAATCTAATGCAAAACATGTATAATAAATTCCTTTAATAGCTATATGGTGCATAGTAAATGTCGAAAATACAAATAACATTATTGACCTTCAGCATTCAAGTTAAATGTTCATTTAAGCGAAATAAATAATTCATATTAAGAAGCCCAAAGTACAAATATACAAACAACATTCCTATAAAAGAGCACGACTAAGAAGTAAGCAAAACTCCCTTGTGTATCCATTGTTCACCACACAATTGATTACATATGCACTTTTGTAAAATTGTCAAAACTTGGAAATAGCATCAACCTTGGCCCTTAGTTCAATCAAACGGCAGATACGATCGTTATAGGTCTATCAAAAGGGATATATGATGGTTATAGCATTCAAAATCTTCCACAAAATATGTTTGCTAAAACGTTGATAGTGAATGCCATGGTATCTAACGTTAAAGCAATTACATGTACCTTGATTCTTCCAACTCACCCGTTGTAGTGTTACAACAATGATGAGTTTGCAAAAGAGTAAATCGTTATCATATTGTCAAATTTGACTATCTGTATTATGGTATAAAAATTAAAAGTAATACGCTTTATTTTATTTTTCTTATAAAAGTGGGTCTTTCTTTCATCGAAAGCATTGCTATAACTAGGTATCTAACATACACGCACAAGATAAATAACTTGGGAAACGAGAGACTTCCTAAAATTGCTTTAAACTCAAGTCAAAACCAACTACACCTCAAGCGGTGTTGGTGTAAAGATACCATGGCTTGGTTAAATCATTGGGGCATTAATGAAAATGACATTTTGCAGAACATTGACAATGTCAAAAATATCATTACTTCTAAGTTTAAAGAGAAATTCTGGTGTGAGAAAAATTTAGCGGTTAAGAGAAAGTTAAGATACTATAAGGAGGTCATTAATCCTAACTTATAGTAGGTCATTAATCCTAACTTGGAGGATGAGAAGTATCGCTCGGTAGTAATTAGCTGATAGAAGAAAATTAATATAGCCAAGATTAAAACGAACTCTCATGAACTCCATAGCGAAACATGGCGTCGGTCTATTCCTAAAACTACATCGGTGGAAAGGGTTTTCCATTTGTGTGAATCTATGAGTGTTGAGGATGAAAACCACTTTCTCTTAAAGTGCCTTGCTTACACCCACATTAGATCTGAGTTTCGTAGTTTTTGGTACAATACAAACCTTGATAACCTCCTAACTTGCCAAACTATAATGAGCTTGAAAATCTTTTTGAGCACAGGAACAAGACTTAAGATCCGATAAACCAAAGTTGGTCTCACTAGACATTAATCATAATCATCATCATCATGAATTACTTTATTATTAGTTTTAAATCTTAGAAATAATTATTTTCTTAAATTTTCTAATAAGTATAATTATTTTGTTAAATTTTATAATAAGTAAACTTATGTATATTAAACATAAGATTTTTTTTATAAATATAAAGTTTTAAGATTTTTATAATTTAAACCTATAAGAAAAAATAAATTTTTTATATACTTAATATCTTACCATCTTTGCATAAAATCAATGATGATGGAAAATAGGAGAATAGAGATGCTAGGTAAGAGCTTTTTATATGTTCAAAGTTTCACCTAAATAGCCTAAGACCTAGAGATATCTAGGAGGGGAGAAAGTGTACCCCTTAATGTTTGGTTTTTCTTTATTAAAAGTGGTGAGTCAAATCTCAAGCAAAGACTACCATCCCCACTCCAGATTCTCATAACCTACTTTAACCAAATATGAATATTTATTATAAAAAAATTTAATTCATTATTATAAAAGAAAAAAATATATTAACTTTGACATTAACCTTCAACACTAACCAGCTTCACAGTGTATTTTGTTACCAATTTCTTTATATCTATCAAAGTGGTTGATTCAGGCTGATGGGAAATTATTTGCATCCTTACATCATGTACAAGATGTGAATAAGAAACGTTTACAATAGGCACACTGTTTGCATTTAATTTAGGAGAAACATTTAAGGGTGGTCCCAAAAAGGCTATATAATGATGATGGTGGTGGTTAGGCTATATAATGATGATGGTGGATTGTTTTAATACCAATTTTTTTTTATTAATTATAAATAAAAAACAAAAAATTAAAAATAGAAATTGCCTTGGATTTTCCTTAGGAAAGCGTGAGTCAGAAGCATTTTTTGTCGATTACAAATTAAAAAAAAAAAATTAGAAAGAGAAATTGGAATTGTATTCAAAATGCCAAATTCTTGGACATTTGCCCAATTTCTTTTTGGGTTTCCAATCCTCATAACTAGGTTTTTCCAGGAATACGTATAGTTTTCCTATTCTTTCGTACAGCTGATGCTAAAGTAAAATCCCTCTATCTCAGCTCCCTGAACAATGTAATTTTCTGCTTTTTCTTTGTGTGTGATGATGAAGCCTATGATCTCGAAGGAAAATCTCAAAAGGCTGCTGGCCTTCGACTGCAACTCGCCACGGCTCGCCGTAGACTTGAAAGATATTCATCACGGATCTATAAACATGAAGTGAAATGTTTTTCCCGCTTTCGTTTTAATCTATTCATGCCGTGCTCTCGCCTGACATTCCCTGTTTAAGCTAAGCGGAGCACACAACGCCACGCACACGGGAAAGCGAGGGAGGACCTGAATAAGTCCAAGTGCTCCGCGACAAATGAAATTGTCGGGACAGTTGACAGCCACAGGAAATGCATGTGCGCTCTGCATTATCTCCTCACAGCTCTTGTCCCGACTCCCGGCCGGCCTTTGCCTGCCTGCACCGAGAAGAGACAGAAAATAGCTACTAATTAAACAACTCCTTCTGAAAAAGCAAAAACTCAGTACTGACATTAAGAGAATAGTTTGTGATTTCAATGGTGTTCAGTCTTGCAAGGCTTCGTATTAGGTCTTCATCATCGCCAGATTGACAATGGAGATCAAAGTAATCATACTGTGCCAGTCATGTGCTTCAAATATCAACTGTACCCTTCCTTGTCGTTGTCAGAAGACTCGCCAGAATACCCACAGACAGTAGCAACGCCAGCTTAAAGGCTATCCGTCAGAGTCAGAAAACCTAAATATGATTAGTTAGAAACATAATCTTCATTCTGTTTTTTACGTCCACTTCAAATTTTCAGTGACTTAATTTTACACATGGAAACATCCATGAAAAATTTAGCAATGTTTTTCCATATTAGTAGGTGGTAGAGGTGGTAAAACAGCAGGCTATCCTTGTAAAAGGCTTGACCCCAAAGAACTCAATGCTGGAACTTGTGACCTCCCCTAAACCCAGAGAGTATAGACACATCTTACCAACTAGCATAGATCCATTTAAACCTAGATCTATATGTGATCCAATTTCTTGAGGTGTATAGTTTTTACAATTTAGATCTTTCTGGCTTGATAAATCTGGGTTTAAAATAAATGTATACTAGTTTAATTTTTTATTTATTTAAATCAATATGTAATTTATATTTTTCATTTTTTAATATTTTTATTTATGTCAATTAGCATAAGGTTTGAAAGAGTAACTCTTAATTAACACTTAAGTAACGTACAGAAAAGTCAAATGGATGTAGTTTGGGTGGTTGGGAGGAATGAATGTTACCCTCCCTACCCAAGTTCTTTTCTTGTAAGTGACATGTTGCTCTTGTGGAGCCCTTTGTAATAAATGTTGTGATTGATGCGCTGACCATACCTTGATTCAGTTTGAATATCAAGTATTGGAATTTTCCGTGGAGTAGCCCTCTAACAAATGGTGAACCACATTTAAAAAAAAAAAGTAACGTACAGAAAATTTTTGACAAACACAAATGGCCTTTATTATAATTGTAATTGTTCTCTTTTGATGGAGCTACTGAAGGAAATTCCAAATTAAGAGTATCCTGAAATATTCCACTGGCTTTAGCAGCAATATGCCATTATACTAAAAGTTAATGAACACCATACATCTATAATTGATCCTTACAGCAACGCCTAAAATATCGCCTACACAACGCTAGAGTTATAACAGTCAACGACAATTCTCTGATTTTTTCCAGCACTGGGTTATGGTCCCTTACATACACAACTTTCATAAATTAATATCCTGTTTAAATAATTTGGAGCACAGAAATTGAAAATAACAGATGCATCTGATTGGTTGGTGTACAGAAGTTCAAAAAGTAGATGCATCTGATTGGCACACATCATATCTTGGGATAAACAAGAACATTTAGTTTCCAAGGTATGTTAAAAATTGAATTTTGTAGATTCAGTTCAAAGAAACATGACATCATCGCTTTCATGGTTCTACGGATATATGCCTGTTTATTGGCGGGAGTTGGAAAGAACCGACGACTACGCCAATTGATACGCTTTTCATGCGCCTTTAATATTTTCCATTTTATTATTAACTCGGATATTTTTTGCTCTTCGCCCACACATAAAATTGGAAAAGCCTGCTCATGGTTGGTTTCACCAACTAACGCCTTTTAATGATGGTCTCATGGCTTCACATTTTTCTTTTATCGTGACAATGACTCGTACAAGTTGGAATGCAAATGTCATTTTCATCCATCCACTCACTTTTATATATTGCAGAGATATTCATTCTTACAAGTTGAATATGTAAATGTCATTTTCACCATTCCAAAAATTTTCCTTACTTCAACCAAGTGATTGATTTTCGGGATATTCCACTCCTACAGTTTTAATGGAGATATCATGTCTTATCATTCCCATAATTGTTTTATTTCAATCATTGCACTAAAATTCAATAGTCTTAAAGTGTTAACCTTTCATGTATGTAAATTTGACGAATTTTCCTTTAATGTATTTAACTAAATATCTGGAAACTTTTACTTTTGAAAAGAAAATCATAGCCTCTTTTGAATTAGTTCATTTTAGACTACTTTGAGTGCCTCATATTTTCCAGAAAAATATAAAAAATAACCATTTTAGTTTCTTCTTGTTTATGCTTTAGAAGTTGTCATTTGTTTTTGCATAAATATATTAGAAGAAATAGATTTGTTGACATTGTAGCAAAGATAGTTGGCATGCACACTAGAGGCTTAGTTTTTTTGTCAAAATTTTCCGAAATCTTTTGAGTGATTGTTGAAAAAATTTTGTGTTTGAAAAAATTTCAATTTCTTGCATTTCTTGATTCAGGTTTGTGTTGTTGAAATGGCATTATTTTTAATATTCTTGAAAAAGAAAAAGAGAAAATTTTCTCTTTACCCTAAGTAGTTTTCATCGAAAGTCAAAGAAGTGTTTTCTGTTGCATATAGAGTTAATCTGCATTATTGGAGACAACATTTCCACAAACATTCACATATTCGTCAAGATAAAATCAACGGTAGCTTTAGGTTAAATTTTGTATAGAAAGTTGAGTGATAGGCTAGAGACGTGTTCGGGCGTCGTTAAGCGTAGGAGCTGTCATTATTTGTCTGCACTGTTAAATTTTCATATGCTTGGCTAAGACATCAGTACTTCATTTCATTTTCATAACAAAAGCATATAAACAGGATCACTGAAAGATAGACAAGCACAACCATACAAAAGGAACACAAAGATTTATCCTGGGAAAACCCTAAAAGGAAAAACTCAACAAAAGCTTCCTCAATATAGATGCCCCAAAAAGATAAAAGATAAAAGATAAAACCAACAAGGAGATCAAAGCCTGATCCTCCTCCTTCTTCAGCTACTTCTCTTCTCCACTAATGCGCTACACAAGTGAGAGTGTGTGTTCCAAATGAGGAGCACTACACCTCTATTTATTTTCATCGGTTCACTTAAGTTAACTCATCTGTCATGTAGGCTCGAGTTAATCATGTAGGCTCGAGTTACACATGTAGGCTCAAGTAACCACACTGGGGTGCTAATGACCCACCTTTACAATTAAAGGGGACTGCCTCATGACTCTTATTAGTTCTTTCGATTAAGAGCATCGGGGTACAAAGTAATACAAGTGATTCTCCCGGTAGGACCATCGGGGACCACAAAGAAATACATATAGAATATTCTTCGAAGTTACAATATTTCAACACTCCCCCTTAACGAGAAGGGTATTCTATAACAACATCAACAACAACAATAATAGGAGAGAGATAGAGGACATCATCAACATCATCAGGGTGATACATCTATAAATCATTGGAAGCTTTTCAACATCATGTAGCCTTCATTTTCAATCTTTAGTCTTCAGCATCATCAGTACTTTGACCACTTCGATCAGCAGCATCTTGACTCTTCAATCAGCAGCAAAATCTTTAGCACTTTGACCTTTCGATCAGAAACATCTTCAGCACTTTGACCTTTCGATCAGCAACATCATCTTCAACACTTTGACCTTTAGATCAGCAACATATTCTTCAGTACTTTGGCCTTTCGATCAGCAACAACATCATCATCATACTCTGATCTTTCAATCAGACTCATCATTATCATCAGCCTTTGATCTTTCGATCAGAACCATCATTAACCGAACATCATCATACTCTAACATCAACTCATCATCATATTCTGATCTTTCGATCAGTACGTCATCATCATCATCAGGATCTCATCATCATCACATTCTGATCTTTCGATCAGAAACATCATCATCATCATCGCATTCTGATCTTTCAATCAGAAAACATCATCATCAGTAGCAACATCATAATCATAAGCAACTTCTGATATTCCGATCAGAAAACATCATCATCATCATATTCTGATTTTTCGATCAGAGAACATCATCATCAGCAACTTCTGGTCTTTCGATCAGAGAAACATCATCATCATCATATTCTGATCTTTTGATCAGAGAACATCATCATCATCAGCAACTTCTGATCTTTCGATCAAAGAACATCATCATCAGCAGCAACATCTGATCTTTCGATCAGAAACATCATCAAAACATCAACATGATCCTTCCTTTCGGAATTACGAGATTTAGGTCTTTACGGAGTTACCAATGATCCTTCCTTTCGGAATTACGGGATTTAGGTCTTTACAGAGTTACTAACGATCCTTCCTTTCGGAATTACGGGATTTAGGTCTTTACGGAGTTACTAACGATCCTTCTTTTCGGAAATTACGAGATCAACACATTTGTGGAACTCAGACAATCCTTCCTATTGGAATTACAGGATCAACACATCTGTGGAACTCAGACAATCCTTCCTATTGGAATTACAGGATCAATTCGATGATCCTTCCTTTTGGAATTACGAGATTTAGGTCTTTACGGAGTTACTAACGATCCTTCCTTTCGGAATTACGGGATCAACACAGATGTGGAACTCAGACAATCCTTCCTATTGGAATTACGGGATTAACACATCTGTGGAACTTAGACAATCCTTCCTATTGGAATTACGGGATCAATTCAATGGTCCTTCCTTTTGGAATTACGGGATTTAGGTTTTATGGAGTTACTAACAATCCTTCCTTTCGGAATTACGGGATCAACACAGATGTGGAACTCAGACAATCCTTCCTCTAAGAATTACGGTATCAACACACGTTCTCGAGTACCGAAGTCATCGGATCCATTCTGAACCGAAGTTCAAGGATGATACAATCCTACCACATTCATGGGGACCGAGATCTCCAGATACATTTTGAACCGAGGTTCAGGGATGATGCAATCCTACCACTTTCATAGGGGCTGAGACCTCCAGATACATTTTGAACCGAGGCTCAAGGATGATGCATTCCACCACTTTCACGGGGACTGAGACCATGGATACATTTTGAACCGAAGTTCAGGGATGATGCAATCCTACCACTTTCACGGGGACCGAGACCTCCGGATACATTTTGAACCGAAGTTCAAGGATGATGCAATCCCACCACATTCACGGGGACCGAGGTCACTGGATCACTTTTGGACAAATGTCCCGAGATGATACAATCCATCTTCATTCTCGAAGACCGAGGTCTCTGAGTCACTTTTGGGCAAGTGCCCAGAGATGATACAATCCCACCACATTCTCGATGACCAAAGTCACCGGATCACTTCTGGACATATGTCCTGGGATGATACAATCCCTCTTCATTCTCTAAGACCGTGGTCTTCGGGTCACTTTAGGGCAAGTGTCCAGGGATGATACAATCGCACTGCAACATCACTACTCCCCCTTTCGAGGAAGGTCTTTCTAAACCACGCCAAGCTTGTCTCAAAAGTGTTTGAACTTTACCCGAGACAGAGGCTTTGTCAGCGCATCATCATCTAAACCATCTTCATCTACATCTTCAGTATGTGAATATTGAACTATCACCATCTGTATCTCCAGTATGTGAGTACTGAAAGCATCATCAGGTCACCATCATCTACATCTACAGTATGCAAATACTGAAACATCATCTATATCTTCAGTATGGGAATACTGAAATCATCATCATCTCTATATTCAGTATAGAAATACTGAATCACCATCATCTGTATCTACAGTATGTAAATATTGAAACATCATCATCTACATCTTTATCTTGAATGTAGAAATATCGGATTTCTATGTGTTACAACGGAACACAGGGTTCTCTGTTATCACAACTCTCGTTATCACTTAGAATCAATGTAGTATCCATCTTCAGTTCAAAGAGACCTGATATTAACTTCCGAAGCCATATGGATTCACAACTTAGTAGAGCAATCTACTATGTATTCTGCTTCAGCCATGCTACAAGAAACACTGGACTGTTTCCTGCTAAACCATGACCTCATAGCAGACCCCAAACAAAAGCATCTACCTAATGTGCTTTTCCTATCTGAGATACTTCCGGCCCAATCTTCATTTGTGTAGCCATACAATCTATACTCATGGCTACCATCATAATATAAACCAAAGTCTATAGTCCCTTTCATATATCTCATCACATGCTTTACAGTTACTAGGGGAACCCGTCTTGGTTGAACAAGATATTGACTTAAGGTGTTCACAGCAAAACAAATGTCTGGTCTAGTATTTTTTAAGTACATCAATGACCCAATGATCTGTCTGTAATGAGTCATATCCACTAACTCTGATGAGTCATTAACTAACAGCTTCAGGTTCGAGTCCATGGGTGTGGCCATGACTTTGCATTCCAACATATTGAATCTCTTCAATATCTCTACCGCATACTTTCCTTGGTTGAGAAAGATTTCTTCTGAACTTTTCCATACTTCCAGACTTAGGAAATAATGCATTAACCCAAGGTCTTTCATCTCAAATTCTTCTACTAGTTTCTTCTTGCTTTCCATGATCTGTTTCTCATTTCCTATCAAGGATAAGTCATCCACATATAATAACAGGATGACAAGTTCATCTTCTACAACCTTGAGATAAAGGTTAGGATCAGCTTTATTCTTGGTAAATCCCATGCTCGACAAGAAACTATCTATTCTTCCATACCAAGCTCTGGGAGCTTGCTTCAGGCTATAGAGGGCCTTCTTCAACTTGCATACGTGATTCCAGCTGGCTTCAACTTCAAATACTCGTGACTATTCGATGTAAAAATCTTTCTCAATCATACCATTAAGGAAGGCTTGTCTTTACTTCAGCATGGAAGAAACTACCATGATAGTTCTGAAAGAAGTGTACCTTACTTCCTGGAGTAAGTGTCTCCTCAGAAAGAAACCTCTGGCCACAAATATTGCTTTATACTTCTCGATACTTCCGTCGGCTACATGCTCTATTTTGTATATCCATTTGGAGGATACAATACTCTTTCCTTCTGGTTTGGGAACTATATCCCATACATCATTCTAGTATTCTTTCATCATAACATCTTCCATGAGTTCGTCTTGTCAGATCATCAACATATCCTAGTCTTATGCATTCAACTTTGAAGGTTGGAACCCACTTTACTCTTGGTAAAGTCTCGATCCATCAAGAAGTTGTCCATCATGTCATACTGTGTCGAACTCAGATATCTTCTGTAGTCACTCCCCTTGAAGTGGAGTATTATCTTCCTTCTTCATTCTGTACAGGTGGTTCTATGCTTGATATATACTGGTCAATAGAGTATGTCATGTCATAGTCTATTCTTTCTGAGGCAAATCATGAACCTTTCTTTGTACACTTGTTCTTGTAGATCCATATGGAGGATACTATGTACTTCCCTTTATGTCTCGAAATCATATCATATACATCATTCCCCATGATCAACTGTTATTCTTTGATCATAGTTTCTTTTATAGCATTCTTTTCTTCATCTTGAGTTATCTCTCATAACCATGGTGGTCTTCATCCTTTGAGGTGGATCTACCTCTCTCTGAAGCTCTTTCTTTCGTCATGGTGTCTCTGACCCTGGGAGCTTTAGATTCATGTTTATTGAATTGTCATCACTTGTTCTTTGGAACAAGTCTCGTCCTTCTTTTCTTGTAGGAGGTTGTATAGGACCTTTCCTACAATTCAAATGCACCAGTTGCATGGTTAGAACTACTTCATAAAACATATGCATAACGACAAATTCTTATGCATCATGCAACTATTTAGCCAATACAACATTCATCCATATTTCACAGAAACTTTCTAGATGCCTTCTATCTCTACCATGACATCTTTGAGATTGTGCACTAATCCAATATGTCAGTAAAGAGGTTTGATAAGTAGCACTGGAGAGTTGTATAGCGCCATGAGCTTCTTACCCATCACATGCATATTAGTAGTATTAATGTAAACAATCTATCATGCATAACACATCAACTAAATACAATCAAATGCATAACAAAACAATATCATGAAATGACAATTGAATACTTATATTTTATTTGTTTCGTGGGTAGACTCCATCTTGATCATTCTGCTTTATCATCTTCTTCATTCATGAAATCATCATTTCTTATCCAAATGATAAGATGAATAAGAGGTTCTTCAAGAATTGAGTTTTTCATATTCCTCATCACTTGAGGGATCTTCTTTGAATGGTGAGAGCTTGATCTTCAATTGCTCCCATCTTATTCTTCTCTTCTCATTAGTCGAGCTGAAAGTAATCACTTACTTCTGGCATAAATTCTTCACATGAATGAATCCCATGATCCTGGGAGGCCATTCAAGGTGGCTATCACCACTTCTGCATACTTCTTCTTCTACTGCTTCAAGTTGTTCTGCATTCTGGATCTTTACATTCTTCAACTGTATTCTCAAAGCCATCTTCTAATTTAAGTTCTTATCTTCAAATAGCTTGATCAAGGAATCAAACATATTCGGTGTCTTTAGGGAAGACACTTGTGGTATAAGTTGATCCATGATTGAATCAACAATGATCTTCTTCGCCTTGATCAAGTTCTTCTTGTGTAAGTCTTTGAGGCTCATCTCCCTCTAGAATTGGAACCTCTCTACTCATGTAGGTGTCCAATTCATTTTATTCTGAGAGATCAAGTACTTCCATGCTTGGAAGTTTTCAAATTCACCAAGCTTATCATCAAGTTGATGTAATAGATCATTTTGAAATGAGAACCTCAAATGCAAATAACAAAAGATTAGATCTTACCGATTTGAGGTGTTCGTCCTGCTTCCGGAGCTCGCTGATCTAGGGTTTGTCATAGAAACCCTAATTTTAAAAACTTGGAATCTTTCAGATCTGATTGGATAAAAATATATATCTCTTCAAATGGAGCTGTCCAATGTACTCCTTTTCTAAAAACAGTGGAGGGAAGCTCCTGAAACAGGAAGCCCTAGTTTTCCAATTTCTTCTGCAGAAATGTCTGTTACTGTTTCTGTGATATCTCTGACATTACTTCTCCTCTGTGTCTGAAATTTCACACCAAGGTAACCTCACATGTTGCTGATCCACCAGCACAAGTTTCATCAAAATTGGTTTCACCAATTTGAATTTATGATCATTTTTCCAAGGTGACCTGTTACAGGACTATTCAGAACAGTGCAGTTGTATGGCATGCCATGTGTCATTGGTTCATCTTCAGGTTCTAAAATTTGGATAAAAGAAATAAAAGGCCATGATGTTTCTGTAACATCTTCAGGAATTCCATTTGGACCTCTGTATCCCATGCTACAACAATTCCCCCTAGGTGTCCTGTTTAGGGATGAATTCTGGAAGAGGTTGGAACCCTAACTTGGAGGAATCATATCTCCCAGAATATACCGAATCTGAGGCTAAATTTCGGACACAGTGTAAATCGGGATTTGGTATTCGGCCTCTGCAATTTGCAACTTCTGATCCTTTTCCAATCGCAGGATATAGTGAATGTACCAAAACTTATCATTTTTAGTATTTAGGGTTTTTCCAGATCAGGGTCAAACTAGGGTTTGACTTTCCCAGAGTTTCACCAAACCAAATTTCTTGATATAGGTCTCTAAAATTAGATTTTGATGAGGAGAACAATCCTATGCTGGGATCACTCAAAAATTCTTCTTCTGTAGAAAGCCCTAAATTTCTGCACCAAAACTGAAAATGCTCGGAATCGAATTCCGCTTCGACAGAAAGATGCGCCCTTCAATGGAGAGTCAGTCTAGCCTTCTTTTGCTGATCGATCATGGATAGAGACCCAAAAAAAATAAGACATAGATTCTTTATCTGTGCAATGTATTCTTTTAGGGTGGCTCTGATACCATGTTAAATTTTCATATGCTTGGCTAAGACATCAGTACTTCATTTCATTTTCATAACAAAAGCATATAAACAGGATCACTGAAAGATAGACAAGCACAACCATACAAAAGGAACACAAAGATTTATATTGGGAAAACCCTAAAGGGAAAAACCCATCAAGATCTTCCTCAATATAGATGCCCCAAAAAGATAAAAGATAAAAGATAAAACCAGCAAGGAGATCAAAGCCTGATCCTCCTCCTTCTCCAGCTACTTCTCTTCTCCACTAATGTGCTACACAAGTGAGAGTGTGTGTTCCAAATGAGGAGCACTACACCTCTATTTATATTCATCCGTTCACTTAAGTTAACTCATCCGTCATGTAGGCTCGAGTTAATAATGTAGGCTCGAGTTACACATGTAGGCTCAAGTAACCACACTAGGGTGCTAATGACCCACATTTGCAATTAGAGGGGACTGCCTCATGACTCTTATTAGTTCTTCCGATTAGGAGCATCAAGGTACAAATTAATACAAGTGATTCTCCTGGTAGGACCATTGGGGACCACAAAGAAATACATATAGAATATTCTTCGAAGTTACAATATTTCAACATGCACTACATCCCAGGACTCATGCGGTTCTTCCACGTACCGTTGGTATATAGAAACGGTCTTTCACGTACCCTTGAGGTATATAGAAAGGTTCTTTCATGTACTTGATTATATATAGGAAGACCCCTTGTGAATGGTTGTGCATTAGACGACACTACTACTGATTTGATCTCCCACGTACCTTGTGTATATAGGAAGACTCCACTAGGATACCTTATCCAAATCGAGTTAACCTTTTGGCCATCTTGGCTTTACGGGTGAAGCTTGTAAAGTCTTGATAATCCTTGTGAGAAACTGGACTTTGAACCCCTCATATCATTTAAGACTGCTTGTGACCTTTAGCTCTGTGTAGGTGTTTTTGTGTGATGTTTTCTTTGACCTAGGTTAGAAGACTTCCAGCCAACACTTTGGCTGAGCAGCTTGCATGGCAGCAATCCCATAGGTTGTAGGTTTTACCTCCTAACTCTCCTCCAGCCATGGAAGGGGAAGAAGGGGTAATCATGGAGATACCAGCTTTGGCTGGGGATCATATGGAACTTACTCCACCTAGAAGAAATTTCTCTACACATGCTAGTCCTTTAGTCCAATTGCCTCCTACGACCGATGTTTCTGTACATCCGTCATTGGAAGGCCATGGCGATACTTCTGCCCCACCAAATTATGGTATAGATGCTCCTTTTTGGAGGACTTCTATGGGCCAAGCTATTGTTGAATTTGGGGTTATTATACCTTCACCAGGAAATCCTCCCTTAGGAGAGGAGGAACAAAGATGAATTAATGCATCTCTCGATCGAGCTTGTAAATTTTCATAGAGAGTAGAAAGAATTATTCCTACACTTGTGTCCCATTATGAAAATTTACCGAAACAATTACCCCGTAATGCAGACCCTTCGCCTGAAGCTGAAATTAAACCTTCTTCTGATGGCCACCCAACTTATGGTGAGACTTATCGTAACCCATGGCCTAAAGGATATTGTTCACTAGATCAAGTGTTAGGACCTATTGAATAAATTCCATTTCAAGGTAATCCAAGTCTAAACCACAACCCTACAGTGCCACATCCTGGACCTATTACTAGACCTTCCATACCTATCATGGTTGGGGGGCAATCCTCAAATCAAGCCGTGTCAGTAAACTCTCACGCCGGGGGGCAACCCCTGGCGCGAGTTACATTACCTGTTAGTGGAACTATGCCTAGTTTAGGACAAGTTGTAGCTGTAGCACAACCTGCAGTAGTTATACCCCCCACCAATACCCATGATGGCCCCCCCCATCTAGTACAGGCCAATCCTTAGGGCCAAAACCTGTTAACAATACAACTTCTTGGGGATATACTTATCCAGAAACTCAACAACCTATGGTTAATAAAATTTACCAACAACCACCGCCTACGGCTATTTATCCTGGAATGCCTTACCCCAGAAATGATTTTGTACTTTGGAGACAACCAAATTGGCCAAATATCCCGTCATATGGAGGGAATTTTGTTAATACTGCTGGAGGATATGCTGGACCTCCCCCCAGAGGACCACCGCAAGGACCTGGAGGTCCTGGAGGACCTGGTGGACCATTTGGCAGACCACCACCACCACCTACTAGAGGAGGACCACCACCACCACCTGGCAGAGGTGGATCACCACCACCACCTAGCGGAGGTGAACCCCCACCACCACCTAGAGGAGGAGGACCACCACCACCACCACCACCTTCCAGAGGACCCCCTCCCTCGGGGGGCCCACCTCCCCATGGAAATTTTGGAAACCAACAACCTTTTCAACAAAATTCGAGGGAATCATTTATACCCATCTATCAATCCGCATACGGTCCTACTGTTCAGCAAATTCCCTATCATTATTACCAGTATCCACAACCAAATCAACAACTACCATTTCTGGCCACTTTATATTTGCCAGACTTATCAAGATTGATAAATGACCCAATTCATCATGACCCCTCTTGGCCCACCATCCCAGTCAAGCTACCTTCTCATATCCCAAAATTCGATGATAAACCTAGTGAGGACCCAAAAAACCATGTTATGAATTTTCATCTTTGGTGTTCATCAAACTCGCTAATGGACGGCTTGATCTGTCTACTCCTTTTCCAAAGAACCCTCACCGACATTGCAGCTAAATGGTACATCGAGTTACCACAACATTCATTTTGGGATTTCAATGCTTTAGCTATGGCTTTTTTGACACATTTTCAGTTACCAATCCGGTATGAAACAGGTACAGACCTATTGACCTCACTTCAACAAACTACATCTACCCATATCTACGATCATATCCATGAATGGAGAAGAATACAAAGGTTGATTAAGGCCACTATTCCTGATCAATTACTGGTTGACTGGTTCACAAATTCTTCGCTTCCACCAATAGCTAGAGATGTGGCCATGGGAGGTGTTGTTACTGAAGAGCATGCTATTAGTCGCACTCAGTACCTTGACTTGGTTTATTCCTAGTTGAGCACTTTGTCTGATCTAATTCCCCATGCTCCTTGGCCTACTACAGACCCTTTGAGACCTGCAACTGAACCACCTGTTGATGGCATACTTGGTTCAGTTCAAACACAAACAGTGGATAAATCCTCTAAGAAGCAAACCACCACCCCATCCACTCAATAAGCACCAACTACCAAAATTGCATCCTCTCCTGTTGTTACAGAGAAAACTTCCTATGGATTGGGGTACCACAACAGACAGAGTAACCGTAGAAATCAATCACTTCCCATATGCAAGAGAAATAAAACATCTAACACTAAAGGATCTCGAAACATACCTTATTCTGGATGGTTGACATAGATCCCTATTGAGCTTTTCCACTCTCGTTTGTATTAGCAATTTACTCTCTCAACATTAAACAAACAAGACAAGCATGCTATATAATAATGTTAGACCTACTCTAGCATATATAATCAATAACATATAAGTATTTAAAAGAATCTATGGATTCAATATTCATTTAAATACACATTATTGGACATGAAAAGATATTTCTATTAATATAAATCAGAGATTACAATGGTGACAACCTCTGCCGGCACGTCTGTGAACTGGAGAAACTGAGTCCTCCACCTGGGACTCCACCACTTCAATCCTCCATCTCTTGATAGAAATCTCACAAGCAAAGGCAAGCTTGGGAAGAACACAAAGTGCTCCAAGGGACAAAGGGATGCAGACTCAAGTATAAGCTCCGGCAACAATGGACTATAGTTTTCTTGCTCTTCAATTCCTCCTTTTTCAATGTATCCAAAGGGTTCCTTGTGTAGTGCTTCAATGGGGTAATGGAAGGTCAAATCCGAGCGATCTCAAGGAATATGGAAGGCCAAGAGACAAGTGACTCGGATCCACATCAAGGAAAAATCCAAAACTATTTGGCCTTTTGCACACATCCCGATGTACGCATGTTTGAGGTTCATATCCGCGTATATATGTGAGAATAGTTTTAAAAATCACGTATGGAAAATAATGCATGTTTTTAGGGATGATCTTGAAAATATCAAAGGTACAAAAATGGTCCATGTGATCCAAATAGTCTGCAGAGGGACAGGGAAGGCCATAAATGTGTGATCCACCATGTGTGGTAAAATTAGCTACAACACCTGTTGCTTCCGCTGAAGTAAATGTGGTCCAATCCACTAAATCTTCAGGAAAAAAGAAAAAAGGGAAAAATAAATCTAAAAAACTTGACAACCAACAGGAAGGAAATCAAACACAGAATACGGATAATGATTCAAAAGGAAAGAGAAAGGTGAAGTACCCTTATTCAATCTGCAGAGGTGATCATTTTACAAAAGAATGTCCTCGTCGTGAGGAAGTGGGTAATTTTTTAAAAGCTTCACCCACCCCCGCTATTTTAAAAGATCATTTCCCTTCACAACAACAGTTAATCGATCATAATTCCTTGAACGATACTTCTTCATCCACTGATGAAGTTCATATGATGTCTAGTGAAACAGTGAACTTGGATACAAGAGCACACAGTTATGACCCTCCTCTAGAAAATAAACTTGATGATGTTCCATCTGAAAAACCCTCAACTTCCACACCTTCTACTAATAATGGTATTCATATTGAAAAACCTATACCTGAAGAAATTTTCTGTCCACCAAAGCGCACTCTACGTAAGTCCATAATCAATCCTAACACTCGTGTCTCCCAATACTATAATATTGTCAAATATTTGGCCCAGGCACCCTGCACTATGTCGGCTTTAGAGGTAATCCAAACCTGCCCAACTCAACGAAAAAAATTGCTTACTGCCTTTGGAGCTATGGATCCCGAGAATAGTAATATTATCACTTTCAAACTGGATTATTTCAAAAGGAGACTTTCACATCAGTTAGCTTTCCATATCACTTCAAATATTGCTGGAAATACTATCCGTCGTACCATTTTGGACGAGGGTACCTCTACATCAGTTATGTATTTATCTTGCTAAAAATCCATTGGATCTCCAAAAATCAATCGTTCACCTACCACTCGTAATGCTTTTGATGGTCACAGCTTTCAACCCTATGGATTACTACCTTCCATCCATGTAGAATTGGGGGGAAAGTCAGTATCCATTCATATCAAAGTTGTTGAGGCTCCTTTGGATTACAACTTACTCCTCGGTCGCAACTGGTTTTATGCTATGCAAGCTATAGCATCGACCTTTTTTCAGGTCATCTAGTTTCCATTCTAGGGAAAGATTGTTACTATTGACTAGTTAGAATTCATCACACCTAGTGCCATTATGAATGATGCAAACAACATTCCACTCTTGAACACCCCACAGTATCAAGACATCGGAGTAGGCCTCATCAAAGATTCTTCACTAATGGGAGTCTTTCCTTCCTCCGACCCTCCTCTTGTTTCATGAACTGCATCCATTGAAATGATTTCTAGCTCCCATACAGACAAAGGGAAAGCAATTGCTGATGAATCCTCATCCTTTTCCCCTTTTGAAGAGATGCACAATGCAATCAAAGGTGCTAGTGATCCTGCCATCAATGATCATTTCTTAGTGGCCTCGGACCATTATCACATGCCATATTGGCCCAAACACCCCTCCCCATCTCTGGATTATCTTTCACACACACTTCCTACAGACGAGTCTATCATGGAAGTTGTGTCGTTAGACGAGATTCCTTGGGAATATTATCATCACAGATCTTATTTCCTCCCCCCTTGCCATATGGTAGAGCACCACTTTGCCTCCACGGTTTCATTCGATATAGTCCTCAACCCTCAGTCTCTGATCCTCACTCATAGTGTTGATTCTGAAGGGAATTTATGCAACATTACAAAAATTATTCCTATAGACATATCTGTGAAACCCGGTATTTCCGAGAACATTCATATTGGCCAAAACTCATCACCTGAGGAGGTTATATCCTTCACAGACCTATTCAAGGAATTTAGAGATGTATTCGCATGGACATATGAAGAAATGCCAGGGATTGATCCCTAGATAGTTGTCCATGAAATTAAAACACATATCCTGATGCCAAGTCAGTCTGCCATAAACTTAGACAAGTCCATCTGCAGAAAGCAACAACCATTAAGGAAGAGGTTGAAAAACTTCTTAAAGATGGCTTCATATACCATGTACCCTTGATCGAATGGGTGTCCAACATAGTCCCTGTCAATAAGAAACAAGGAACTATTAGGGTTTGTATTTATTTTAGGGATCTGAATAGATATTGTCCAAAAGACAATTTTCCTACGCCTTACACCGATCAAATAATTGAAAACTACACCAGAAGTGTCATCTTCTCCTTCATGGATGGATTTTCTGGTTACAATTAGATAGAAATTCTCCCATCTAATCAGCATAAAACAACATTTATTTTCCCATGGGGAACCTTCACCTACCACAAATTGCCTTTTGGCTTAAAGAATGATGGCACTACTTTTCAGCGTGCCATGTCATATGTTTTCCATGATTTTAAACACTTTGTGGAACCATATTTGGATGACCTTCCTGCTCATTCCAAGCAGTGGGATTTTCACATAGAACATCTAAGGGCCATTTTTCTCAGATGTCGTCATTTTAAAATCCATCTTAACCCCCACAAATGTGTTTTTTTGTGTGGAAACTGGCCGACTCCTTGGATTCATTGTTTCAAAATATGGCATCCACATTGATCCCCTGAAGATCGAAGCTATCTTGGCTCTACCCACACCAACCAATGTTACTGAACTCCAGAGTTTGTAAGGGAAGGAAAACTTTCTACGCCATTTTGCTTGTAATTATGTTGAAAGGACACATGGTTTTATGAGGTTTCTTAAAAAGGATACCCCTTTTGTTTGGGATGATTTCACGCAATGCGCATTTGACAATCTCAAACATGCACTTACCCATGCTCCTATGTTGCACCCACCTAACTATACTAAGGATTATTCCTTATATGTGGCTGCATCCTTGTCTACTATAGGCATGTTCCTCGTTCAGATATATCAATATGACATAGAACATGTGATTTATTATGCAAGAAAGAGTCTTTTAGACTCTGAAACTCGTTATTCACATGTGGAGAAATTGGCTTTGGCCATAGTCATTGCGGTCTAGAAATTCCTCCATTACATTTTGCTTTGCACCACCACTGTCTATGCTAATTCCAACCCCATGTACTACGTCCTTACCTGTCAAGTGTTTGGGGGAAAATATTCACGCTGGATCACCATTCTCTAGGAATTTGAGTTGGAATTTGCTAAGAGCACTTTGAAGAAATATTTTGTCTTTGTAGAGTTTATGTGTGACCTTCCCCGTACTACAGAGGATATTGAGCCCTTTGAATCCCTTCATGATGAATCATTGTTCCTCATTAGTGCAACTGATCCATGGTATGGGGACATCATTCTGTACCTCTAGACCTTACGATACTAGCTTAACGCCTCTCAAGAGGAACGTTGTCGTGTTTGCCACCAGGATAAAAGTTACCTTATATTGAACGATACTCTATACCACCATGATGTTGATTCTATCCTAAGTCATTGCCTTACACATGAAGAGGCTGAGATCGTCCTTAATGATTTCCATGCTAGAGCTTGTGGTGGTCATCTTTATGGGTTGGCTACTGCCCAGAAAATTCTGCATGCGAGGTACTTCTAGCCTTCCATTTTCAAAGATTGTATTAAGATAGTCAAGAAATGCCCACCATGTCAAATGTTTACTTCCAAGAAACACACACATCCAGCTCTGCTCCATCCTGCAGTAGCAGTTGGCCCTTTTGCAAAATGGGGCATAGACTTCATGCATTGTAGACCTACCTTAGCCGGGGGGCATGGCTACATCATTGTGGCTGTTGACTATTTTACAAAATGGGATGAGGCAATGCCCACATACACTAAAGATAGTAAGACTACTGCACTTTTCTTATTCAACCATATTATTGCGAGATTTGGGATTCCTAGGGCCATCGTGACCGATCATGGATCACATTTCAAGAGTAAAATGATGGCAGAGCTTAGTATCAAATTAGGTTTTTGACATGACAACTCTAGACCCTACTATCCACAAGCCAATGGCTAGGTTGAAGCGATAAATAAAGTATTAAAAACAATGCTTCAATGGATGGTAGGGCAGGCCAAGTCAAACTGGAATTTTTAGCTTTTCTCCGCACTCTAGGCCTACAGGACTACTGTTAAAACTTCCACCGGTTTTACACCTTTCCAATTAGTATACAGGCTAGAAGCTACTCTCCCAATAGAATGTGAGATCCCTTCTTTAAAACTGGTTGTCGAATTATTAACCAATGCTACCATAGACGAAGAAAGATTCCTGTACCTAAATAAAATTGATGAAACTCGATGTGATGCTTCCTTAGCTAATGAGGCACACAAACGAAGAATGAAAGTTCAATATGATAGGACTATCCAACCCCGTTCCTTCAATGAAGGAGATCTGGTCTTGACCTATGACCAGAAGCATGATAAGCTGGGGGTAGGTAAATTTGAGTCTATGTGGCATGGACCCTACATTGTTAGCCATGTTCTAGAGAAAGGAGCATATGAACTAGTTGATTACGATGGGATACCATTGGGGGATCCCCGAAATGGGCTCTACCATAAAAGATACTATTCCTAGGTCATCTAGCGTACAGTCTTTGTAAATATTGTTTATAGTTTGCTATGTGTCTTAGACTTTAAAAGGCATTTCTTTTGTGTGATTTAGAGTGTGTTTTTTATAAAACCCTACTTATGTACATCTTTTGTCTCATGGACAGATGACTTCCTTCATTGGTTTTGCTGATGGTTCTCATCGGTATATGCTTAACCTTGCATCTGCAGCTTGGGTAGTATACTCTCCTACAAGTGAACTGGTGAGTTCAGGGGGTATTCTTTTAGGTCTCTCCACCAACAATTTGGTAGAATATCAAGCCGTGGTTGGATTGTTAACAAAAGCCCTAGCTAATGACATAAGGGAAATTAGGGTTTACTTGGACTCTGAGCTGGTTGTCGAACAACTTAATTGAGTCTACACCGTCTGTAATCCCCTAATTCTTCATACTTTCCAAAGAGTCAGGTTGTTAAAGAGGTATTTTGAGCAAGTCACTTACCAACACATTCCAAGACATTTGAATGCAGTGGCAGATTCCTTAGCTAATTATGTTTTGGATTGATATATTTCTCATACATGAAAATCCATTTGAAACATAAATCAAAACATGTAAATTCATAAGTAGCTGAACATCTCACACATCACATTTTTCACACACACAACTGTAAATATGAAATTTTGTCATATATATATAAAATGTAACATCAAGATACAAAAAGGGGCTGAAGCATCCCTAGCTTTTAGTGCCCTCAAAGTTCAGAATTCATGAATACATAGGGAAAAATCTAAAGCTCTGAAGCTTTCAGTAATACATATACAAAAAGAATATCAAAATAGACTAATCCTCCTGCTATGCATCATAGCATGCAATGGCTTGGGCCACTCTACGGAGTAGCCTGGAAAACCATTCAGAAACACCAACTGTGTGGCGCTGATAACGCCTAGGTACCCTGTCTGTGGCTACATCAGGAATACCCACAGTCAAATGTTGTAAGTTTTCCTCCAAATATCCAAGCTCCTCTTCAACTTTGGAGTGGTAAACCATCATGTCTTTGGTGCTTACTCTCCTAACAATAAGAGACATCCCCACTGGAGGGGCAGGTCCAATGTCTGCATGAAAACACTTTTTGTTATCTCAATGTTATAAACCATAAAAATGAAATAAAATACAAAATTCCAAAAACATAGTTTGGACAGTGTCTTTACTTACCACGATCATCCCACATCTCACCCTCGGGTAAGGCCAACTCTGGATCATGACGAAAATATGCCCCATCATAGGCATAATCCTCTATCATTAGCAACTGGTTTCTCAACCAACGAAAGAATCAAGACCCATAGCTAACTTTAGGTGCTGCACCGCCAAGGTGTGGCATAGCTATAACCCATGCTATCATTATGGGATCTTCAAGCTCGAGCTGAGTGATGGTTACCTGTGGTCTCAAATTTGGAATCTGCTATAAGATGAATGACACCACCACTGCCCCATATCCAAATTGCTTCAGTGTTTCCCTCCTACATTTGGTCAACTTCTTCTTCAGACACACTAGTATGCTCTCACACCAGTTAAAAACGGTAGGCTCCATACACTGTAAAGCATATAGCATATGATATCTAGTAGTAAGGTGGGAAGATCTTGTTCCTGCCACCTTGCCAATAGTGTATACCATAGTCCTCAATGGGACATTCACTATGGAACAAATCTTTAGTTTCTGATATTGAGCCTTTGTGCCCAATGCACAATGCTAGTCTATTATGTCATCCAAGGAGCCTTCTCCTCCTCGAGCCCCAGATAAGACTTCCTAACTCCCCCTCATGGATAGATCGATCAAAAAGTATATATCCTTTATCTCAATGGGCAAGATGTGGACCCCTATGACAAAATGTTCCTGGTCTGGATGCCACATGTTAATAATATACTCAAGTAGCCGGATGTGTGCTTTCATATCGGGCACACAGAAATATTTCAGTAGTCCACAGTTTCTTAGGGCTTGTACGGTAGGTGGATCATTAGCAGCTTGTGTGTCTAGAATCTCATGCTCCCTTTCTTTCCAGGTGACCATAGTGCACCTGTCACATACACATTTCATGATTAGAACACATGGCATGGTTGGAAAAACACAATAGCACATTTTGAAGCAAATTTTGGGCATGGAATTGGTTTTTGTAGCATCCCAGGGTTTACATTTTCTCCTTTAAGGTAGCAGTGGCACTGCTATCTTTTGCTGATAGAGCACTTTCGGCACCTGTCTCTTCAGCACCCAATGCGTTGTCTCCCTGTCTGCCATGGACACGGCACCTATTGCATGCCTGTCCCAGCTGGAGAGGGAACCGTCGAGGACTTTGCCCGACGGTTAAAAACCCTTGGAAAAATAAAATTTTATCTATTTTGAACCAATAGAAATTCCTATTGATGGTCAGTTTCACTATTCCTAATAGAAACTTGTAAACCTATCCTCTATCTTTGCTTCAAAATCGTTGCAAAGATATTTTTAGGGATGTGAGTCTAAACAATGAAAGAAGTAAAATTGATGTTTGGAAGGGATGGAAGGGAAAAGATTTGATTACTTATGTCTTACACGGTGAACAAAGAAGCAATGAAGTAGAAATATCCTTTCCAAACCGCCAACGAAACTGTTGCTAATCAAAATCAGCTCTCCAAAGCTTACAAGTGGTAAAAACAAAATGGTAACTATTTATTACCCATACTTTCTATTTATAGAGTATTTGAGATTTTCAAAAATGCATTACAATTAATATATTTTGAAATCCAAATTATTTGAGTGAAAGTGGGTTTTTTTATTTTATTTTCTATAGTTTTGGAAAAATGGTTTTTAATGGTCTTTTTATATTTTTTCAGGGTTAATGCTAGCTTTTGGCTCCGATACAAGTCATTTTTGTCTTTTTCGGGCTTAGGGAAAAACTAAAAAAGTACCGAGTGTCCTTATACACTTTTTACATGCTCGTTAAAATTCTAGTAGAAAGGTGTCGAGTCCACTTTTTCGCTTTTTCAGACTCGTTAAAAATGGCGTATGAAAAAGGAACCTCGTTTGGGAGTTATATTTAAGCTCTTTTCAGTCTCCTCAAAACACAAAAACATTTCCAAGTGAACTTGTTGCATTCACGCTTGTAAAAGAATCAGAACGGTCGACTAGTTGGGGGTAGGTTATCTCTTTTTCGGATCGACTGGCCTTATTTATGAAAAAGGACCCTTTTTGGAGTCTTCTTAGTCATTTCAGACTCTCTAAGCATGAAATGACAAATGATTTTAATTGCATCAGACTCATAAAAGACACGATGTGAGACCCTATTTTAGGAATGAACCCCTCCTTTCTCAGGTTCATGAAAAATATGAGAATGGACTCATCACTTGATGAGCTTCAACGAGTGTTTGTTACCCTCTTTGGACTCATAAAAACAAAAAGAGGCACTCACCTTTCTAGGTGGGGAAATTAAAGGAAAGGGTAATTATTTTCATTTGTTTATATGGAAGTACTCTACAGTACACCTTTGAACATGGCACCTGTTTGCATTTGCATATTTGAACAGTTTGGGTTTTCAGTTTGTCATTGAGTCAATCCATTTTTGTGAGTCACCTGACTTCTTTGAGTCAATTCAAAGAAGGATTTGTTATATTCCTTGCATTACACCTGGTTCTATTCTCATGATTCAATACTGCCAAGTCATGTGTCATGCCGCCCAATTGTTCAAAGGTTACCTCTCTTAGAAAAATAATCCATCAATAGCCTCACTTGTCCTTATAATTCAGTCATGTCTTAATCGGTCCTATCGTTCCAAATCAACTTTTATTCTCAGTTTTGTGTCACTAATGTGGGAGTCATCATGGCCTTACTGTGACAAAGTCTATTCCTGTTGACTTCAGATCATTATCCAGGGATTAGACCTAGAAACCTAGACAGTATCTTGGGCCTGCATGCCTCAATGGTAGGTTACCTCGCTTTCAACATGAGTTTACATCATTGGCTCTTGATTGAAAGATCTCATCGGATGTTCGAATTCAAGTTCTTTATTCACATCCGATGATTTGTACTGAGATACCTTTGGAATCATTGACATCAATGGTGATTTCCCTCACACTTGTTAACAATTGACATCAATGACTAGTAATCAAGTGTTTTCTACCATGTTTGATATCAAGACATTGTAATCGCATGGTTAGATTCGTATCGTTCGGAGGTTGGGGCAAATACCTTGAGTGATTAGGCTTTATCATCATCCTTGCCTATGCTTAGGTTGTGTTTGGAGATCATTTAGAGTCATGACACAGATCCACATTGTATGTTCAGTGGCTGTGTTCTATATCTAAAAATGAGAGGCATAGATATACTTTGTATATCTCGTAGCTATGACCTATCTCTTATAGTAGTTAATCATGGATCTACAGTGTATTATTGTTAGCCATGACATAGTCATCATCATAGATCTGTAGTGTATTGGTCCGCAGCTGTGATTGGATTGGATAGAAGTCAGTTATTGGTCCTTTATGACTCTATCTCTCTTTGCCTCTATATCAGATAAAAAACTTGCAAAGCATTTCACCTATCACATTCTTCTAGCTTCATACTTTGGGGGGCATTCTGTTGCACATGAAAATCTCACATTGCATACTCAGCCTTCAGATGACTTTCTTGTTGCCTTCCAACCTTCCAAAAATCCTGATCTGGATCAACTTGGCCATTTTTTTCCCCGACCTAGAAGGAACGACGCTCTTTCACCTTTTCCACAGAGCGCTGTCGACGCCTCCATCAGTTGAGAAAAAAGCGTCGTTAGCCCTTTTGTAGTAGGAAAAATCCTAGATCGACGCTCTGTCCAGTTTACCTAAAAGCGCCGATGGTCACTTAAAGGGGAAAAAAGGAAGTTTCTAGAATATTTTGTATGGGATCCTTCATGGAATTGGTTCCTACATGTCTAGGAGAGGTGGCATTCGCCTCCCTCACCTATAGGGATCATATTCTATCCTTTTGTCAAGTCATCCTACGAGTTCTTGTCCTATAAATGGAGCTTCTATGAAGAGAGTGGGGAAGACCAAAAAAAAACATCCTTATGCTACTAGTTTGAAGTCTAGATAGAGGCAAAGTAGAGGTAGCTTGTAGCTAGAGAGGTCTTCATTGAAGTTTGTAGACATTTGTTGAGACAGAAGCTGTCAACATCAAGGATTTTGGTTGTACTTCTTCTCACCCATTATTAATACAAAAAAATTTCCCTTTCCTATATTTGATTATTGTGTTTGTGATTGAATATTACTGGACTCCTTGGTCATCAGTATGGATAGTTGATTATCATGTTGCTCTCATCTTTTCGTTGTTCTTGTGATCCATCTTGCAGGTATTGAATCATCTCAAGGAATTTTCGGAGAGAAGATAAACAGGTCTACGGTTGAGGTATGTGATGTGTTATATTAATTAATTTGACTATTCAAGGGAAGGATATGTGGCTGTGATTCTTTTGTTCTGTAGTTGTGTTTTTCATTACAGAGGAACAAGCGGTGTCAGCACTAGTTGAGAATTCCTAGTAACATCAATTAAAGTAAGTTAACATTCAATTAAAGATAGTTAACATTTAGTTGAAGTAAGTTAACATTCGTATGAATTCAGTTAACACTCAATTCACTTTCAATTCAAGACAATGAGTGTTTAGTTAAAGCTAATTGAGAAAAGGAAGGACACTAATTTTTGCATGGAGAGATTTCTATTTAGCTCCTCCTTATGAATGCACTATGTGGTGCTCTTAGTGTGTTTATTGAGCCTCCTATGCACTACTGATCTGGATTTATGTATGAACAAAATTAAAGAGACGATATAGAATCGTAAAAACAAACATATTGCAATGAAAATAGAGATACAATAAACACATATTCTATTAAATGGAGGAAATAGAACATATTGTAAATGCAACAACTAGAATGCTTGTAGTTTTCTTTGAGAAGAGATGTATCTGCTACGCTTATATGTGCCAAGATGAGTACAAGATGAGACAAAAGGGGAATATTTATAATAATATCGAGGGAGAGAAATATAAAGGTCCAAAACACAATCCTATATGATGAATCGTCATAAATCTTGCATCCCCAAGGTTGCTAGTTGAATAATCAAATTCTCGGGGTCATAACTTTTGCATACGATCTCCAATTTAGGTTCTCAATAGAATGTTGTAAAGGTACATCTGATATTTACATATTTAGAATGGGGACAAATGCATGTCATTGGAAACCATTTGTCCCACTGAATTTTTGTTTTAATTTTAACTTTGGAAGGTATTTTGATGTACATTATCATTATATATTGTTGTGCCCCCATCAAAGATGTGTTTCCCTCCTTTATGGATGTCATTATTGTGTATGGTCATTGAGGTAAACTCCCTATTGTAATTTGGGGAAATAGTCCCCAAAATAAATAAAGGAAAATGTACTTTTAAGTATTCTTAGGTAGGTTGTCCCTAATTAGGTATCCTAGTCGACCTAGCTAGTTGAGCAAGTCACCCAACAAAAGAATATAAATAGGGAGGCTCCCTCCCTATTTGGACACACTCATTCAAACTCTCATTGGCGCATTAGGAGAGACATGACAAGGAGGAAAGAGAGATATATCGACATAAGACATCTTGTTCTTGGGTTTTTCCATATTGTGATATTGTCTTAGTGATGGAAATATTCTGAGGAGTTTTTTGGGATTTTCTCCTTTATGGTTTTCCTGAGGAAAATCTGTGTGTCTTGTGTCTCTTATGTATCTTGTATATATTTTTGTTCTTGTTAGTCATTTAGAGAAAGATACTAGTATAATTAAAGTAGAAAAATTAACATGGTATCAGGGCCTCTCTGAAATATGACAATGTGCAGCTGCCGAAATACTACTACAATTACAACTACTAGATATTAGGGTTTCATGCTTGAAAACCTTGGAACACAAAATCTAGTCATATTGGGACTTTCACTATAAGTCAAGTTTGGAGAAGGATCAAGAGATGAAACTTGGGCATTCCAAATATGAGATCTTAATGTACATTTTTTGTGAGTTTCAACCTCATATTCACTGCACTTTAGGTGATATGATTCCTTCATATTAGGGTTCCATCCTCCTCCAGAATCCAGTCTTAAAAGGGTGACCTAGGAAGAATTTCTATATCCAATGCTAGGAAGGTCGAAATAAAATTTATCAAGATGTTGCAGATATGGAATGAGATGTAGTTCCTTTGGTATGTGTTTCATACCTTGAAGGTGAAACAATTACACGTGGCATTTTGACAAGTTCTCTAGGCTGAACTAGTCCTTAAACAATTCATTTCGGAAAACTTGGTCTAAGCTCCACTTGGTGAATGAAATACTTCTATAACCCTTAGGTTTTTTAAGAATACAAGTCAATATACCTTAGGAATAAGTTTCATACCATTAGGAGTAGAAATCTTGGATATACAACAGAATCAATATCAAAAAAATTTGTAGAAGAAATTGGAGAAGCTATGGCTTCCTATTCTGTGAGCTTCCCACCACAGTTTTTAGAAAATGAGTACATTGGACAAATATCCTTGAAGAAGTGCATATTCCTATCCAATCACAAGTTTGAAATTCCAACTTTGGAAATTTAGGGTTTCTCTAACAAACCCTAGATCAACCTACTTCGAAACCATGTTGGACACCTCAAATTGGTAAGATTTATATCTCTGCTACTTCCATTTGAGGTTCTCATTTTCAAATGACTCATAACACCCAACTTGATGATAAGATTGGTGGAGGTGATAAATTCCAATCATGGAACTATAGGATCTCCCTAATCCTTGAAGAAAATTATTTGGATCATTATATCACTAAGGAGGTTACATATCCACAGGAAGATGAGGCTAACGCTATCCATAAGAAGAACTTGGTTAAGAATGAGAGAATAATTGCATATTCTATTAAGGATCACCTCATCCCTCACATGTCATCCTTGAAGAAGCCTAAGGAAGTTTTTGATTCTTTGACACTGTTATAACATCATACAATATAGTACCATAGTCATCATACCATCTAGGACCCTATTCTCATTTGTTTTCACTTATGCTTCATAGTCCAAAATTGGTTTATCTTCTCTTCCTAAGGTTGTTGGAGGTTTTGAAAAATTAATTGCACCCAATGCCCACATTTTGCTCATCCAGGAGCTTGGTTTCCATCATTAATGACCTTTTGGTCCCTTAAGTAACTTTGAATCCTTAAATCATGGATCTTGTTTGACCAGAGGTGCCTATGCATTGTATTTGAGTGTTTGTTTTTTCATTTTGGACCATTTATGACCTCCTAGAGCCACTACCACTCCTCCATTCACTTGACCATGCCTAATATACCCTCCTTTATGACCTGGAATTCCTCACCAACACTCACATGACCATTCATGATAGTTTGAGGGTGTTTGGGAGTCTATTGGCCCACCTAGGGGGGTTTTTATGTTCAATGTAAGCTTGCCACATGTATACCACCAATGCACCTCTAAAGGATAATGATGTTCTCCTAAATTAATATAACCATGTTCTAGAAATATTTACATGTTGGGATGTAATAGAAACCTTAGTTATCTGCACCACCTCTATATGTTAATTTTTCCTCTTTTCATTGTTCTCTTCATGTATTGTTAAATTCTTTTGTTGTGAGGATTCTATTAGCTTCTAGATATTTCTGTGAATCATAATTTCACATGGTATCTGAGCTATTTGGAGCTTCAATTCGAATTTAGAGTGTTCATAGGTTTCTAATTAGCAATATAGGGTCTCCTCCAGTATATTGAGAGCTTGCATTGCAGGTTGTTCAATGTTCTTTGTCACTTAATGCGCAACAACAAAGTGAGCTGTCTCATGTCACCTTTATCACTCCATTCAAATAATTTGAATGGAATTTCAAGATGGTAATCCAGCTGAGATCGATAGGTCTCTACAGAGTTACCATGGGGACAAAAGATTAACCAAACTCAGCTGTTGAGAAGTCTAAGTTTTTTAATAGAATGGATGAAGCGTTTGGGATGCTATGTCTTAGTATTTCGAGAGACCTATTGTTTCATGTTTATTGTCTCACAACACCAGATGAAGTGTGGCTCAAAATCAAGTATTTTTTTGGGAATATTGATGATATAAGAGGCCATCATCTTTAAAATGAGTTGATCACCTTTAATCCAACTCATTTTGAGGCAAACCACAACTTCTTCCCCAAGTTAAAATCCCTGGTTATTCAACTAAAGCAATGTGGCATATAAAATAATCAATACCAGCTAATTTTGTCCATACTTTCGAAGCTAGGGCTTGGATATTCATTGTTTGTTTCGACATTTCACTTAGAAAAGATGACAGTTCAAAATTAGAGAATGCCATCCTTGGCCAAATTCATAGAGTCTTTGACTCAAGAATAAGATAATTTGGCTCAAATGGGTACCATCAAATACACCAAGGATCAATATATTTGTGTAGGGGTTTCAAATCAATAAAAGGGAAAGAAAAATCCCAAGTATTTGAAGTAGCAAGAGAAGAAGAAGGAAAAAGAGAATCCCAAATAGTTTGATGGGGGATCGAATCCTAGCAAGGACAAAAGGAAGAAGAAAGAGAAGGAAAAATGCACTTACTCTCAAAAATGTTGGCATCCAGATAGTGCATGCATGAAGAATACCATTAATATGATGGTGCAACTCCTTGAGAAGAACAACATTCCCCTTCTATATGGATAACATTCCCCTTCTAGATGGAGAAAAGAAGAAGATGGAGGTTTGAATTCTGAAAACAAGGAAATATGTCATGCATTGTTGATGGCCCTTTTGGATATTCCTCCTTTTGAATTAGATGCCTAAAGGAAAATGGATTCTACATAATATTCCTTCTCAGCCCTAAATCCATACAGTGGTCCATCCATCCTCATGGGTGATGACTATGAGATCCTTTCCAAAGGGATTGGCAGGATCGATCTTGACAATGGGTACTTCAACAATGTGTTGTTTGTTCCTAATCATGCAACAAACCTACTCTCTTTATATCAAATTACTCACATAGGTTTGGATAAGAGAATGACATTGACTCAAGATGATGTGGAAAATTTAGAAATTTCTATGGAAAAAGTGGTTGCAGTGGGTATTGTAGATCATGAGTCAAGAATGTAAAAGTTTTCACACTTTCTTCCTTACTCCTTAGGGAATGCGCTCCTGTCACATGGTAATGAGATTAGAAATATATGGAATGAGAGGTTTGGAATCCTAAAATACAAATATCTTCAATATTTTATAAAAGAAAACATGGTTGAATGAATTCCAAGCATCAAATTTTTCAAAGGCACATTCAAGGGATGCACTGTTAGGAAGCATGCAAAGCGCAAGTATGATAAGGGGAAGGCAAGATAGGTTATCCAAGTGATTGAATAGATCCATTCATATATGATAGGACCTCTTTCCATACCTTCCTATGGAAACTTAAGCTATGTATTAATATTCATATATTATTTTTCAATATATTGTTGGGTGTTTTTCCTCAAGCTGAACTCTAAAGTATATGAGATCTTCAAAGCTTTGAAAGATTATGTTGAGAAATTCAATGGGAAGAAGATACAGGTATTAAGGAATGATAATGGTAAGGAATATGTAAATAATAACTGACATCATCTATGTGCAAATAATGGTATTCAAATGAAACATTCATTTCCTTACACACCACATCAAAATGGTGTGGCAGAGAGAAAGAATAGAGCATTGAAGGAGATGGCCACATGCATGTTGGAGGCTAAGTCTTTGTATCCTAACCTATAGTATGAGGCCATAAATTGTGATTCATATGTTCATAACATAGTTCCACATACATCATTGGAAGAAAAAAATTTATTTCAAGCTTGGAGAGGTCATAAGCCAAATGTGTCTCATTTAAGGGTTTTTGGCTCAAATACACGGGATATGATTCGTTTCAAGAAAAGAAAAGGATTGAAAAATCAAATAAAGGAGTAAATAATGGTCAGATATGATGAATATGAAAAGGGAAACAATATTTTTGATCCCTATTCTTAGAAAATACTCATTGAGAGAAGTGTACAACTCTAAGAAGAGCCTATGCAAGAGGTTGAACTAGTGGAGGGGGATTGCTCACATCCTCCACTCAATGATGATGTAAGTGATGTTTATCTTTATGGTTTTTATGATTCTGATATTAAATATAAATATTATGACATAAATGTATATAATTAATCTCCCACATGGACAAAATGGGGTGAGAAAACCATACAAACAGCTGGTGATCTTGTAGGAGATCCACTAGACACTAGAAAGACTAGATCTTAGTTTCACAATGATTTCTCCACTTGCGATTCAAATATTTAAAAGAGGTGTTTTGTGATAGTTGGATATGATCCAAATTCATATTAATAATCATCACTTCACCCAATATTGAAAAAAACCATGAAAGAAGAGTTCAAGTCTTTGCAAGGCAATGAAACCTAGGAGTTGGTTCCTCTACCTTCCAAGAGGAAACTAGTGCAATGTATGTGGGTTTATAGGAACAAGAGTGATGATTATGGTTAATATTTTAATTATAAATACATATTGGTTCCTAAAGGCTTCTCTTAATTCCATGGAGTTGACAATACAAAGACTTTTTCACAGGTGGAAAAGATGGACTCAATCAGGCTAGTTTTGGCCATTGCTGGATCTAAGCGATGTGAGGTGCATCATATGGATGTGAATAATTATTTTATTCATGGTGAAATTCATGAGGATATTTATATGTATAAACCTAAAGGTTTCATTCGTTATCCTTCACTTTCTTGTAGGTTGAAGAATTCTCTCTATGGCCTCAAGCAAGCTCCCAGAGCTTGGTATGCCAAGATAACCAACATCCTTCTCTCACTAGGAATTGAAATATGAAAATATGATACTAATGTGTATTTGTATAATTTATATGAATATATCATAGTACTTCATTTTGATGATATTTTTATCAATGGAATTTTCATTGCATATATAAGTTCAATTTAGTCTTCATTGCACAATGCATTTTCTATGACTGACCTAGGATTATTGAAACACTTTCTTGGCTTGGATATTGAGAAGTGTGATGCAGGTACAAAGGTCAGACAGTTAAAGTATGCTTCATACATTTTATTAAAGTTCAAAATGGTTGAAATTAAATATTTTAAGTGTCCCTTCCTTTCAGGAATAAAACTAGGTGATTTTGGTTCATCTCCATTGGTGGCCAACGCTTTGTATAGAAAACTAGTTGGGAGATTATTGTATCTCACACACTCTCGACCTGATTTGGATTATGAAGTAGGTTATTTTGAAATTTATATGCAGGATCCTCATGATATACATTTGAATTATTCCAAAAGGATCTTTCATTATGTGCAAGCAACCAAACACTTTGACATACACCTTGTTGTTAGTTCTCCACTAGAACTAGTTGTAGTTATTGATTTTGATTGGGTTGGAGATTCCACTCATAGAAAGTCCACTTCAGGTTATGTATTCAAGCTTTCAAATGGTCCCATATTATGGTCAAGTAAGAAAAACCAAACTATTTCCATATCTTTAGTTTAGGTCAACAACAAAAAAGCAGTGAATGCAACTACACAATGTGTGTGGTTGCAAGGAATTCTTGGAGAACTTAGTTTTGCATTTGATTCACCCCCTTTCATTTTGTGTGACAATAAAAGTGAAATAAAGATATTCACATATCTAGTACAGAGAAAGAGTACCAAATACATTGAGATTCACATGCACGACATCAAGAACTTGGTGCATGACTAGGTGATATCATTGCAATATTTCCCATCTATAGAGCAAACTGCTGACTTTTCACCACGAGCTTCACATAGAAGACATTCAACTATATGATATAACTACTTGAAGTGGGTGATACATTGTGATGACTTGTATTTAGTTTCATATTTTTCTCCATGTTGATTTTCGAGGGGATCTTTTATTCCCATGTGGTTTTCCTTCTTACCTAGGTTATATTGACTAATAAAATCTTGTAAGAGGTGACTTCCTAAGGTTGCTGGAGGTTTTGAAACATTAATTACACCAAGTGCATACATTTTGGTAAACCAGGATCTTGGGAACTGTTGCCGCCTTTTCACACACCTGGATCACGTGGCAGAAATCTTCAAGCCACTCAGTGTGTCCTTGGGGGCAAGTCTCGAGTCAAGGCTGTCACCTTGTTCTTGACTCCTCCGTTTAGGCTCAACTCCTAACGAAGCCAAGGGGGGTAGACCCTATTAAGTTACTAAGGATTATTTCTTAGTGTAATGATGTTGTACTAAATTATTTATTTAGGAGTTTGAATACTTTAACTATAAACAATCAAGATGACAAGATACGAAGATACACACGAAAGCACAAAGTTGATACACAATATAAATATGAAGCAA
>LPNX010482059.1:646-51113 GCA_001517045.1 Pseudotsuga menziesii
CGGCTGATCGACTAAGTCGGTCTTCGTTCAAGTCGACTTATGTCGACTTGCTCCTTCTACAAGGGGTGGTAGGGTGGCCAACCCTTATCCAGCAGATTTTTTTCCATGGTGGCGACGACAGATTGTTGCCATAGAGGACTACCCTTATGCAGGGATAGATTTTCAGGGAGATCCGGACATGCCATTACCACCAGGATCAACATATGGAGACATAGGTAACGAATCTTGACCCTTACTCTTGTTTAAAATTTTTGAATTATTTAATATTTTTGTGTTTTCTTGATTAATGGAATCAAAAAGACATGGTTTTGGGTGACAATACATAATGACATCTACCATTCATGTGTAGATGTGGGACCACGGTGACTAGAGGGCTTCCCACGTCATAGATGGAGGGGAAGAGGAGACGATATCACCGGTGTGGATGCGGAGCGAACGCTCCGAAAAATCCATACCAACTTCGTGCGAATGACTCACAGGGTTCCCATGGCGCAAGTCGAGGACTTGCCTGAGGCTATGCAGAGACAGGTGGTGGGTGTACCACGCGCATGGGTGTGTTTATTCTGGCGGCTAGCTAGAGCCGTGGTGACATATCATGATCACAACCCTCTTCCACCTCCACAGGACTAGACACCTGGGAATGTATCTATTTTGTACTACCGTGTATATGATGGTGGCTTTCAAAGCCCCAATTTTTTATTATGACACTATGTATTACCACATTTTTTATATATAAAAAAGTTTTATGGTGATCGGTTTATTTATTTACATGTGTAAAAATTGTGTTTATGATTAATTTATGATGAATGAAACAAATGCCAATCTAACACATAGTTAGCATATGAGTCAGCAACTTGATTATAATTTCTTGGAATATGTATATATGTTATACTCTCAAATTTCCATTCTAACAATCTCACACGTAAGAATCTCCTCAATAACATCGGATCTCTAACATGGTACAAAGCATTGAGCTGTGACACTACTAACTCTGAATCAAGACGTACCTCAAGAGAGAGAACACCATGTGAAATGGCATCCCATAGAAGCTCGATAACGACACTATATTCAGCAACATTGTTGGAAGATGGCCATAGACATACACCTCCTGAAGACAGTACATGACCCATAGGAGTATAAATCACCCAAGCAGTTGAGGCTGAGTGTTGAGTGTGATGGCTTGCACCATCCGCGAATCCTATGTAGGTGGAAGATTCCATTGACATCTGCCACAAGAAATGGAAACTAATCACAAACCCGATCACGATAAACAAGACCTAACTATGCAAAAAAGATGTACAATAATATACAACAAGCAGCCTTGGCTAAAGACTATGCATAGTATTTTTTGAGATAGAGCCCATTTCTAGGCTCCGCCAACGCCGTCCCTTCGTAATACACTAAATCGTAGGCACCCTTCTCTAATACACGCTTGACCACGTAAGGACCACGCCACATAGGATTGAACTTCCCTGCCCCCAAGGGTTCTTTCGATTGATCCCACAAAAGGACCAAGTCTCCCTCACTAAACACTCTCGAACGGACAGACTTATCGTATTGGGCCTTTACGCGACGCTTATTAACCTCTAGAGTCACCAAGGCATCTCTACGCTGCTCATCGAGTTGCTCAAGGTGAACCAAACACTCCTCCAATGGCGAAGTGTCTGGTAAGAGTTCCACGGCTAACTTCAACGAAGGAATCTCACATTCAATCGGTAATATCGACTCCACTCCATGCACAAGCTGATATGGAGAAAAACCAGTGGCAGTCTTTACCGCGGTTCAATATGCCCACAAAGCAGGGTATAACATAATATGCCAATTCATCTTGCTTTGTGCGATGGTTCGTTGGAGAATGGACTTAAGTGATTTATTCACTGCTTCAACCTATCCATTCGCTTGAGGATAGTAAGAAGAGAAGTGCTCTTGCTTATACCCTAACTTGGATGCCAATTCTTCCATCATACGGTTCTGAAAGTGCGAGCCATGGTCAGTGACAAGCTCTCTCGGAATCCCGAACCGAGAAATGATTTGGTTGAATACAAAGTGAGCGGTTGTCTCACCATCGGATTTTACTGTAGGCATTGCCTCATCCCATTTCGTGAAGTAATCAACAGCCACTATGATATGATGGTGCCTCCCAGCCGAAGCTGGGTTGCAATCCATAAAATCGAGCCCCCATTTGGTGAAGGGACCAGCGGTGATAATAGGGTGTAACGGGGCAGGCTTCGAGCGCATATTACGTGTGAACACTTGGAAAGGGTGGCACCTCTTGACCGCTTCAATACAATCCTTGAAGATCGACGGCCAGAAATAACCTGCTCTCAAAATATTTTGAGCTGCAGAAAGCCCAGATAAATGACCACCACACGCCCCTCCGTGGCAATCATTAAGCACTACCTTAGCCTCATCATGAGTTAAACAACGTCATAAAATGGAATCTACTCCACGGTGGTACAAAGTATTGTCCAATATGAGGTACTTCTTGGAGACGTGACGTAATCGTCGTCGTTCATCTCGCGAGAGGTGAGTAGGGGTCCTCTACGTTTGCAGATATACTATGATATCCTTGTACCATGGGTCAGCCATTGAGATTAAGAAAATGTGTTCATCAACGAACGTATCTTCACATACCAGCTCCTCAGCCTCGCTCGGAAAATTCGATATGAGCTCTACAAAGATTAAATATTTCTTTGATTTTGCCGAAACAAATTCGAGATCAAACTCTTGCAGGATGACAATCCATCTATTATATTTTCCCCCAATCATCCTACGTGTGAGGACGAATTGAAACGGATTGAAATGGGAAACAACCAAGGTCTGGCGAAGGAGAATATAATGTCTCAAACGCTACACTGCATGTACGGTAGCTAAGGCAAGCTTCTCGACATGAGAATACCAAATCTCTGCGTCAATAAGGTTTCGGCTTAGATAATATATGACATGCTCCTGGAGCTCCTCATCCTCTTGAACCAAAACCATACCAATCATCTCTAAAGACGCGGCCACATATAATAGGAAATCACGGCTATAATCCGGAGGACTAATCACCGGGGCCGATGCTAGGGCTCGCTTAAGTGCATCGAAGGACTCCTGGGCTTGCTCATCCCATTCAAAGGGAGTATCCTTCTTCAGGAGACACATGAAACCTCTAGTCAAATTGGAAAAATTTACAACAGATCTTCGTAGGAAGTTTTCCATGCCTTGCAAACACTGAAGATGACGAATATTTCGCGGGGGAGACAACTGAAGTATTGCCTCAACCTTCAAAGGGTCGACTCTTATACCCTCTTTCGAAACGATAAATCCTAACAAACGACCTGATTTCACGCCAAAGATGCACTTATGAGGGTTTAATCTAACAATATAGTTCCGGAATCTTTCGAACACCAATCTCAAGTGATAAGAATGACGCATCCTCATTCGAGAATGAGCAGCGAGGTCATCCAAAAATACTTCAATAATGGACTTGAGATCATGGAAGATCAAGGTCATCGCCCACTGAAACGTAGCTCCAGCGTTTTTAAGGACGAAAGGCATTTTTCGATACGCAAATGTTCCCCAAGGACAAATAAATGCGGTCTTATGTTGGTCCTTGGGTTTAATTTGAATCTGATTATACCCGGAAAAGCCGTCCATAAAGGAGAACACCTCGCTACCCACACACTCATCCAAAATCTGATCTATAAACGGTGTGGGGAAGTTATCCTTAGGACATGCACAATTTAAATCACAGAAATCAGTGCATATATGGATCGCTCCCTGCTTCTTATCCACCGGAATGAGGTTTGAAACCCACTCCATCAAGGGAACGGGATAGATGAAACCAGCTTTCAATAGCTTCTCTATCTCTGCCTTTATGGCGGGTGCTTTCCTAGGATTTACCGCGCGTAAACGCTGTCGAAAAGGATTAGCATTGGGGTAAGTCTTAATCTCATGTTCGACAATCTGAGGGTCAATCCCTGGCATCTCATCGTAAGACCAAGCAAAAATATCATGGAATTCCTTGAACAGCTTGGTATACTCCCGAATCTCATCTTGGGAACAATCCACCCCAATGTAGACATTCTCAATTGTACTAGGATTGCGAGAAATGTTGATAGGAATAGTTTACGATATGTTCGCCATGTTTCCATCAGCCATCTGACCAGGAGATCTTAATGGAACCATGGGTCTACCAACTTTCTGACTAATAATCTCCCTATAATCCTCATGCTCCAAAAGGTCAAGCTCTGGAAGGAAGTATGATCGATGATGAAGTTCCTCCCATGGTGGCTCAACTCCCGACATAGCCTCAATGATCACTTCATCTGAAGGGAAAACTATATCAAGGCAGTCATGGGCATGAGAAGACTGTACTGCCCATGCCGGCAGCACATAGGGGTCTTCCTCCTCCATCCTTGAAGAGGAAGAACAAGGCCCTGTAGCAGACTGGAGATTAGCTTGGTAAGCTATCATGACTGCAGGCAACGACACGCTCATCTCAATGGCCTCACTCGAAGGACTCGGTGAAGGAAGAATCCAAGGATATCCCATATGACTTGTGTGAAAAGGCACTGATATCGTAGACGTCGAAGCACCATCGAAACTATATTCTATCATGAGGACGGGTGCAGGACAACTAAAGGTTCCCATGAGGGACAGATACATGCCTACACCCACACTCCCAGTTGCCGGCTGGGAATGTTCAAATTTCGGAACCGAAGCTTCCGAAGATGTAGTAACAGGAGGATTCTTGAATGCCATTTGATCAATCGTTACAATCTTCCCATTATGAGGAAAGCATACAACGCGAAACACGGAAGACGCAACGGCTTGCATACTATACATCCAGTTCCTTCCCAGTAAGAGATTGTAGTCAAGGGGTGCATCAAACACCTCAACCTCTATCGCAACGATCTTCCCTCCCAAACGGACTTTAAGGGAAGGAAGGATACCGTGTGGCCTAAATGATCTCCCATCAAAATCACTTAACATGGTCATAGATTTTGACAACTCAGGAGAACCGAGACCCTTCCAACAAGACAAAGACATCACAGAAGCAGCAGCACCCTCGTCAATCACAGTGCGCTTGACGATCATATTAAGACATTCTACATGCACCAAAAGGGACACATAGTAGGGCAAGCGAGGCTGATGTCCTGTGGTTTCAAATTTGATCACTGAGGAAGAATCATCACCATTCACACTAAGAGCGGAAAGCAAATCCTTTCTTCGTAACGGACAACTCTGAAGCACTTCCAATGCAGACATCGCACAAGGAGTATGGCCCAAGTCCTCAACAACTGAATAATTCTGGGCGGCTCGGGCATTTGGGTTATGCCCCGAACGCTTAAGTACCCCCTTAGGAATGCGAGGTGCAGCCTCAGGTTTATCCGTAGGTTTCTCAATGCGCAAAGGGGTTCCTGGTGGATCAAGTTCTTTTCCTAGGTTGGGTTGTGACAAAGTATAATCTTTCGCACGCATCACAACTTTCACGGCACGAACCATATTAATGCACCCACGACCACTAGTTTCAGCTAGATCTTCATCACTAGATTGATCATGGGACTTCGAGTTCATATTTTGGTTATGCGGTAAAGGGTTCGTTAACACAGCTGGGCCCTGTGCTATGAACTTCGAAGCTTCATCCATTCTAGGGAACAAGTAAGTGAGGTGATTGTCCTTACATAACTTGCAAGGAAGCTTAACCTTACCTTTATTCTTCTTGTCCCCTCCAGCATTTTTACCATTCTTGTCATTATTATTGGCATTCTCATTCTTATTCCCACCCTTTTTATTATTATTGTTTTTACCCTTTTTTCTATTCCGTCCGGGTTGTTGGTTACCCTTCTGGTTGGATGATTGCACAGCAAGTACATTCGCCATTTGGGAAGGCTGAGATGAAGCCGTAGCTTGTCTCGAGGCAAATTGGTTGATAGACAACTGAGCAACTTGTTTCACAACTGAACCTGCAGGTTTCTTACTTGCACTACCCACAATGCCGTCGGCATGTGGTCCAGGTTTGACCTTGGGATCGAAACTAGAACGAGGAGCATTAGGTATAATCTCATATAACAAACCAGACTGAGCATAGATCAAGTCTAGTTCCTGCGCCCTAAAGATGGCTTGTTCCTCATTATGCACTCCGGATGTGGAAACATCCTTCGCGATATATGGCAATAAATATTTGAGGAACCACTCAAGGAGGAACTCTGGCGGTATAAAGGCTTTAATTAATCTCTTCCATCTACACCACTCCTGAATATGATCAGAAATATGGGTGGCTTTATCTTACCGAAATGTCAACAAGAGTTCAGTACCAACATCATAGCACACTGGTAGCTGGAAGTGAAAAAGGAAAGTCATCGCAAGGTTGTCGAACAAAGTAAAGGCACCCCTAGGTAACTCTATATACCATTTCGCCGTAGGCCCTGTAAGGGTGCATTGAAATAGTCTCAAACAGATTGAGTCCTGATGTAATGAATTGGAAGAGCACCATAGGTGGAATGTTGTAACGTGTTCACTCGGATCCTCTCCTGGTTTTCCTTCAAACTTGGGTATGTCTGAAGGAAGCTTTGTAGGGACAGCCGACCAAGCCGGGTCATAAGCCATAGGATCGTTCGTAAGTCTCGATAAGTCAAGATTGAGTGTCGCAAGGAAAGGGAGCCTAGGATGATGAGGTCTATGGACCGCTCCCTGGTTCATATAGGATTGATTACCACCATGAGCTTGGCCATAGTGACCTCCTCCTATATGACCCGTATAGGGTGGCATGGAAGTACCATAATGAGGTGGACCTTGACTAGTAGGAGCTACAAAGCCATAATTAGGAGAGTAAGCAGGTTGTGAATACCCGCCTCCGTAAGGTGAAGATACCTGTCCATACTACGTCCCATAAGAGGGTCCATAGGTCACCGCTTGCGATGTCCCATGAGACACTCCATAGGTAGGGATATACATTCCGGAAGTAGGAATATACATACCGAAAGTAGGGATATATGTCGTGGAAGTAGCAATCTGACCTCTAGAAACATGAACATAACCTCCCGAAACCACGGGTGGTATGTAGGCTTGAGACACAATTGGTCTAGTAACCGTAGTACGGATCTGACTTGTAGCTACGTGCCGACTCGAAGGACCACGCGAGTAAGGTGGAGGGTTTACATTTTAAGAACTCAGAAGCGAGGATGAAGGAATCTCTGTAAGAAGATATGTACTAGTGCCTATCGTCACTCGTCTGGAACCTGGTATTATCGGATCACTAAATCTAGACCTAGGAGGTATATAAGATGGATCTTCCACCACTGGGATAGAAGGTGCAATGTGACTAGTACTCCCAAACCTCTCCGCAAGGTAAGGCATGGGATTGCCCCCAGGCATAGTGCTAGGCTCAAAGTCGGATTCAACATGAAATGTCAAATCGTGCATAGGAAAACCAATCATAACATAACTACCATAGCTAGTGCTAGGAGGGTCAAAGTGAGTCTCGGCATCATCCGGCATTCCATACCGGTAACATGTCAACGGGGAATCTTCCCTAGGGTGAGTAGGTCTATCATGTAAATATCCTATCTGGGAAATAACAGGACCGATCTCAGCTAGGTAAGGTGAAGGGTCGTATGTAGGAGTAAGTTCCCCATCATCAATACGAATGGGAGGAGGTGGCTCAGGAATAATCTCTGAATGATCCTCCATGGTGTGTGAATCAGTGTGTGACATAGTCCGCTTGGACAGTCTAGGCCCCTCTCCCAAAGGAGGAGGAGAAGTAGAAGGCGGAAGTCCTGCTAAATGATGAGAACGGCGCGGAACTGCACCCGACTCCACAATGACTCAAAAAATAGCAAAGACTCTCTATTTACGTCAACCCTAGGCCAACTAGCGTGCAAAGAGCAATCACTAATAAAATCTAAAGCCAAATGCAAGCAAATAGGGGCTGGATAAGTGAGCTCCCGAATGTGGCCGGTATGTCTCACCTAGGAGAGGCTTGAGAGGCCCTTGTCACCACAAGCGGAGGTTTGAAACCAATTATTGTGGCCCTTAGCTTCAACGCATAAAGCGACTGTGCTGTCTGACCCCAACCTGGCCGGGACACATGCAGAATAACCTCTACACGTACCCCCTCGATATCCTTGGTAAGGTCACTAAGGTCACCTCAATATAATCAACGCTCAGGCGGACAGTCGCATGCGGGATTGACCGTATGGGCAGGGTAGCAAAGCCCAAAACTCCCGAAAGAGCCCCCAGATACGAATACAATCTTGGCTATATCACCGGTGCTACACAGTTTTCGACCAGGGGTTATCCCAATCAACAACCGCTCACACTGCCTAGTGCTTGACTCCCTTTTGAGAGGAGCTTCCTGAGAACGCCGGTTATACCAAGGATTTCACACACTCCCTGGACAGACACCTAGTTGTTGTTGTTTAGTGATCTTGGAGAATTGACTTACAATGAACTATTCCAAGATCCTAAAACCTAAGCTTGTTGGTGCACCCTAGAAAAGAAAAGAGTGTAATTCATTTTAATTAGCGTTGATTTTAGTTGGCTTTATTACTCAAAAATAGGATATGGTCGTGCAACTAATGGTGTTATGATGCAACAAGAAACAAAATGCACACTTAACAATCAATGCAAATGCATTGTGTCCATGAAAACAGGGTATGCATACTACGTGTAATGCACAATTTCTTTTTCAAATGCTGAATGGAAATTTCCCTATATGAAGTCCTAACTATTACTCCAGAGCAAATCTAGATCTAGTGCAAGTACACTGCAAAATGAAAAATGCAATGCATGATGATAAGCAAATGTTTTTGGATTTTTTGAAAATAAAGAGATACAAAAAGCAAAAGAATGATTCCACCCACCCCAGACTCTGCAAGCACACATAAACATCATTCCAGCAAAGCACTAAGGTAAAAGGACTCTAATGCACTAATCTCAAACAAAAAATCAAAGATGCCATGACAAGAACTTTCCTAAAAGAAAAGCATTTAGGCTAAAAAAACGTTTCTGGTCAGAAACATAGGTATTAACAGACTCAGGCAGTGCCAAAGGAGACTCAGCAGCTAACAGAATTCACCCAGCAATCCACTATCTTCCACAAAAGGTAAAAACCAGGGTATACGTGACTGTGCGCAGTGAACCCGCGTGTATACGTGGAAATCCCAGGGGAAACCGCGTGTATATGCAACTGTAAGTGACAAAACCGCGTACAGGAAGAAAAATATGTACAAATTCAAGGTAAACAGACAGGCTGAGACTAAATTCACACCAATCAGGCTCTACCAGGCATACATGCCCCCATACCCAAAACAGAAACAAGAGAGAGAGAGCAATTCAAATACATTGAATGCCAAGAAATCAACCCCCAAAGGACAATTACTAGGAAATCCCCAGCGGAGTCACCAATTCTGTTACGGAGAGAAATTCCTATGGCTTGGGGTACCACAACAGATAGCTAGACTCCAGAAATCAATCTTTCCCAATATGCAATAGAAATAAAATGTCTAACACTAAAGGATCGAACCTCGTACCTTATTCCGGATGGTTGAAGTAGATCCCCGTTGAGCTTTCCAATCTTCAGCTTGAATTGTTATAGCACGTCCTCAACAACAAGTGAACAATACAAGCATACTATATTTCATGGTGTTATATCTATTCTAGCATATATAATCAATAATGTAAAAGCATTTGACATATTCCAATGGATACAATATTCATTCAAATACACATTACTGGACAGGAAAAGATATTTCTATTAATATGAATCAGAGATTACAAGTGACAACCTCTGACGGCACGTCTGCAAACCAGAGAAACTGAATCCCCCACTTGGGCCTCCACCACCTCAATCCTCCATCACTCCGATAGAAAGCTCACTAGAAAAAGGCAAGCTTGGGAAGAACACAACAGTGCTCCAAGGGACAAAGGGATGTAGACTCAAGCATAAGTTCTGGCAACAATGGACTATAGTTTCGTTACTCTCAATTCTCTCTTATGCTTTCAATGTCTCAATGGGTTCCTTATATAGCTTTTCAAAGGGATACTGAAAGGTCGAATCCGTGCGATCTCAAGGCATATGGAAGGCCAAGAGTCATATGAGTCAGATCCAAGTCAAGGAATGCTCCAAAAGGATTTGGATTATGTACACATCCCGATGTACACGACTATAGAGGGAATATCCGCATATGTACGCGGTTATCAGGGAAAAAGCCGCGTATATCATTTTTCTTATGCTTTTTAGGGATGCTCAAGGATACATCAAAAGACAAAAAGTGGTCCATAGGGGCTAATGAGTCTGCAGTGGGACAGGGGAAGGCCATACAATGTGTGATTCACCTAGTGTGGTGAAATTCGCTATAACAATCACCAACTTGCGAGTGTTCGACGATGATCAACAAATAATAGAATGCTTGACAAATGACGAGGTCTTTAAAGGAGCCATTATAGATGATGAGGAGCATCAAGCTGAGATGAAATATGACAATTTCATCCCTAAAGGTGTCAGAACGTTAGAAAAAATGTTTTATTTAAATGAAAAGTTTAGAAAACCAGCCAACGTGAAGACCCACAGCTCATCTCTACAGTTCGAGCTGATAAATTTAGGGACTGAGACGAATCCCAAATTTGTGAATCTTGGCAAGTGTTGTTCACCAGTAGAAAGAGACAAATTCATCACTCTATTTAAACAATATAAAGATGTTTTTGCATGGACATACGAAGATTTGAAAACATATGTCACCAGCATCATCAAGCATATCGTCCCCATTAAAGCAGGCGTCAAGCCATATCAGCAACCGTTAAGAAAAATGCATCCAAAATTGGAACCGCTGATTCAGAGTGAAGTGAAGAAATTATTGGATGCTAGAATCATTTTCAAAGCCAGACACTCTGAGTGGGTATCAAACCTGGTACCAGTAAGGAAAAAGTCTGGAGAAATCAGACTCTGCATGGATTTCAGGAACCTAAACTGTGCATCAGACAAAGATAAATATCCTGTTCCACCAATGGAGCAACTACTACAAATGGTTTCAGGTTCTGAACTATTTTCATTATTAGATGGTTTTTCTGGCTACAATCAAGTATTAGTAGCCGAAGAAGACAGATTAAAGACAACGTTCAGGACCAAATGGGGAACCTTCGCCTATAGGAGAATGCCCTTTGGGCTTATAAATTCTGGAGAAACCTTTTAGAGAGCTATGGACATAGATTTCCGCGGATTTATTGGTCGAAGTGCTGTAGTATACCTTAATGATATTACAATATTCTCGAAGCAAAGAGAAGAGCACGCGTTTCACTTAAGGAAAATTTTCAAACGCTGTCGAAAATATGGCATCTCACTTAATCCTAAGAAGTGTGTATTCGCTGTCACAGAGGGCAAGTTGCTGGGTCACATAGTTTCAAAGAAAGGAATCTCTATAGATCTAGAAAGAATTAAAGCTATTGAACAAATTCCCTTGCCCCATAATAAAAACGGGATGCAATCATTCATGGGAACGATAAATTTCGTGTGAAGGTTTGTGCCTGATTTCGCTCAGATTGTCAAACCACTACAACAGATGGTGAAGCAAAATGCACTATTCAAGTGGACTAAAATTGAGAAGAGTGTATTCAGCAAAATCAAAACTGCTGTCGCACACGCACCATCCCTGAAAAGCCCAAATTTCGACAAATATTTTATTTTGTATACCTTTGCATCTGATGATTCACTAGCAGCAGTGCTCACCCAAAAGGAAGATAGGGGGGATGAATTCCCAATATCCTTTATGAGTACTGGTCTACAGGGGGCCGAATTGAACTACCCAGCTGTTGATAAACAAGCTTACGCTGTATTCAAGGTAGTAAAACAATTCGGGCCTTATATTTTAAAAAATAGAACCAAGGTAATCGTCCCCTACCCAGCTGTGAGGTCTCTTCTTATATAGAAGGAGTTGGGAGAAAGAAGAGGCAACTGGGTAACAACTCTTCAAGAGTACGACCTTGAATTCAAGCCAACATCTATAGTTAAAGGACAAGGGTTGTGCAAACAGATGACTGAAAATGGAAAAGATGAAGAACAGACCTGGGAAGATGAAGCCGAATTACATGTAATAGAGGTATGTCCTTTGTTTACAGCTCCCGAGTCTTGGTATAGAGACCTTGTGCATTACCTGCAGGCAGGGCTGTTGCCAGAACATTGGAGTTCCAAGCAAAGAAGAGCACTGTGTCTTAAATCATCCTCCTATCAACTTGTTGAAGGAGTATTATTCAGAAAAAATTATGACAGGGTTCTTCTCAGATGCGAAGAAAGTGATGGCAGAATTACATGACGGTCCTACTGGAGGACATTATTCAGGGGATACCACAGCCCACAAAATCCTCAAGGTAGGTTACTATTGGCCTACACTCTTTAGAGATGCACATGCACATGTCAGGAAGTGTGATATTTTCCAAAGGTGTAGTGGGAGACAGCCTAAAGCAGCAGCACCTCTAAATCCTATGATGATCACGGAGCCATTCAAGGAATGGGGACTAGATATTATTGGATAAATAAAACCAAATTACTCTTTGCAGCACAAGTACATTATGACCGCTACTGATTATTTCACTCGCTGGGTAGAAGCTATCCCGTTGCGCAAGATAAATGAAGACGAAGTCATCAGCTTCCTGCAAGATCATATCATGACCAAGTTTGGAGTTCCAGTTTCGTTAGTTTTTGATAATGCTAAGTACTTTTCATCAATTAAATTGACTGTTTTTTCTCATGATAAAGGGACAAAAATTGCATTATTCTGCTAATTACTATCCACAAAGAAATGTCCTGGCTGAATCCTCCAACAAAAATCTGATTAGAATTTTAAAGAAGACTGTGGTAGAAAACCAGAGGAGTTGGCACTCAGCATTACCAAATTCCCTTTGGGTCGATAGGGTCACCCCCAAGTCTACGATTGGAGTGTCTCCATATACCCTTGTCTATGGTAAAGAAGCCATCCTTCCTCCCAATATCATGCTACCATCTTCCATACTAGCTTAAGAGTCTAGGGGGTTGGATGATGAAGTTTTGCAAATAAGAATATATAATCTCCTGAAAGCAGAAGAGGATAGATCTAAAGCCAAAGAACGCTTTAAGCAACAACATGAGTTAGTTAAGAGATGGTTCGACAAGCATAAAGCTGGAAGAAAAGACTTTGAAGTAGGAGACTTAGTCCTCAAATGGGATCACCCCCATGATGAGAAAGGAAAGCACACTAAATTCCAGCAGTTGTGGGTAGGCCCTTATCAGATAGCGGCAAAGCTTGGCCCTTCTACTTATAAGTTGCAAGATCTGCAAGGATGGGAAGAGAACTTACCAGTAAATGGTTTGGTTCTCAAACCTTAATTTTCCTGATTTTCTGTTAAGTTCTTTTGTTTTGTATATAAATAAGCTGTTTGGCTGTCTTTTGAGTCATGTTTTTCAGTTTGTTTGAGTTTAAGATTTATTGATTTCAATAAAGGGAATGAACCTGCGGTTGCATGGGGAACAACCAAAATTTTTGGGATTGATAAACATTTTTGGGTATCAGACTGTGTGCGTTGCTATTTATGTTGCTAAAAGAACTTCTTACAGTTTAGTAGTTTTCTCGAATAAACCCTGTGTGCATTGAAGTCCTTCTTAACCCCTGTGAAATAAACTGGATTCAAAGAGTCTGGAATACTATGTTGAGGCTCCATCCATGTCACACTTAAAATGTTCTAAGGAGCGACAGCAGAAGACTCATGGAAAGGAGCAAGGTGAACAGTATATTAAATATAAATGATCCCATGCCAATAAATGAATGCCAAAAGGAAAATAAGAGTCAAAAGAAAATTCCTATGAAAGCATCATACATCAAAGCAAATGCTGAATCATAAGTACTAAATTGCTGAAAGATCCTCTCCGTCTGTGAGCTGAAACTTGAAGTACACCGCTCACACAAAAGGACACTATGGGATAGAGGATCCTGAATTAAAATTCAGTAAGAAAGGCATACAGGAAGACTCATATGAAAAGGGACAAAAGTCCAGAAGCACAGAAAGTGCTAAAGTGGCATGGGAATGAGGAACAAATGAATATTTCTGTTTGCCATATGCTACAATCTTGTGGTGTCCAAGCTATCAACTACCTGAAGACAAAGGTAATAATGAAAATCATATTCTGGCCTCAACAAAGTTATCTGGACTTGAAAATCTTGGTTTCCACTCTCCCTTATTGGACTATCATCAATGATTAAAGGTACACACTTCTGTCATTTGAGAAATCCGGAAAGCTGGAAGAATTCAATAGATGCATTATTGTTAAACAGTCTGTCACCCAAAGAACACTCGCCCAGAGATCTAGGTTCACCCAGGTAATCGCCAGTTGTTGCAGCTGCAACTATTCTCCCCCAATTTTCTTAAATTTTTGGGTCCCTCCTCATGATTTAGCATTATTATTGATGGTTGAACTCTCGAGCCTTTTGGGCGTATTGTCTTTTCGATTAATTTTGAAGATTGATTGTCGGCCTATATAAAATTTCCATGTTTGTTTTTTGTGTTGGGTCGCGGACGTGAATTTAGTTCGCTAGATGAGGATAAGTCAAGTCTTTTGTTATTTAAGGCTGCTGTTTCGGAGGTAGAATGATTTTTTTAACCTTTGTTGATTCTTAAAACTGTTTGATCATTCATTGTTTTTCGGTTAAATCAGCAGCTGACAACTTGTCTCTCTTCCGCCGTTGCGGATCCAAAATTGATTAGCCGTCTGAAGCATAAAGAGCTCCGACTGACGATGTGTGTTTACCTTTTAGTCGTGCACCCGAAGCCTTTTCTCTTCCGTTGTTGCAGCTGAGAAATCCTTTTTGCGTCCGATGTGAAAGCCTTCCGACTTCCGACCAAAGTTTTCCCACCCACGTCGCGTGTCTTCAGCCTTTTCCCTTCCGCTGTTGCGGCTCTCAAAGTCATTGAGCTTCTGAAAGGGAAAGCCGTCTGATTTCCGATTCAAAGTTTTCCCGCCCTCCCGTCGCATGCCGGTAGCATTGACTCTTTTGCCGTTGCGGCCGGGAAAGCCATTTGGCTTCCGATGTTGGTTTCCTCCCGATTTCCGCCGTTGGTTTTGTTATCACAAGCCTGGAGAAGAACGAGGTAGTATAGTCGGATTTTGTAAAATGACGGTGGTGCACCCGACCATTTCCTGTGGATTAGCTGTTTAGTCATTTTGGTTTGCTACTGTGGTTTAAATGCGTTTCCCACAAATGACGCTTGTCATTTGATTGCAGGTATTTTCCGGAGATCGGTCAAGGGAGGCAAACCATTTGATGAAGGTAGAGCCGAAACCAGCAGGATCGTAAGATGGACAAACCAAAGAAAGGACAAAATGAAAGGTGACAAAGGAGCAGTTCTGAAGGGTCTAGCAGTTACTTAGCCAATCATGGGCATGCGTAGAAAAGATAAAGGAATATGAAGCATTGGGGAGCTGAAAGGTCATCCGTTTGGGGGGCAGCCCAAATGGTCTGCGGCTGTAGTTTAAATACTTGAAAGTTAGAATTTAGAAGGGACTTTTTCCCTGGAAGAATTTGTAAACCATTTGCTTGTAAGAGGAACTATTTCGTTTTACAATCAGAAACTGCAACTTTTGCCTGCTGGAGAAAGCGAAACGTGGAATGTATCAATGTGATTTAATGAACAATGTTGAAGGGGAACTATTTCGTTTTCAGCTGTGCTTCATTAACTGTGAGAGTGTTTAACTTCCTGAACCTATGTTCTTGTTGAATGCTTTTCAGTATATTTTGTGGTGTTTTCCGCTGTGAGTAATAAATGTTGTTCATAAAACAATTGGCTATCTGGTTGTTTAAATATCTGTAATTGTTCGCGTGTCTTGAAAGAAGTGTCAGCTAAATGTAACTCTTCATTATGCATGTACAAAATGTATTACTCACCAATGAATGATAATCCTGCTCCCTAGGGATAGTTTAGGTAGTTAGTTTATCTTCTTATTGTATGCTTGTGAACCTTAAGACAAGAGGTAAGAACCTGTGCATCACATTGTGACTGCTCTTTGCATCTTATCTCCCTGAATGGTTAATTAGGCACTTGCATATCATACTTAAGTCAAAAAATACAAAATACACGGTGGACCGGGCCGCAACCGGTAAAGCCTTTGTTTTTGTTACTTTGACCTATGGTAGCCGGACCGCAAACCGGATGGATTCCCTATACCAAACAGTCAACGGGCTAGTTGGGAACGTTGACTGGGGAGAATCCCTTACTGTTGTTGCCTGCGAATTTTGGGGCCTCAACACATGGATAAGTAGATGATGTTCTGGTAGCTTTGATGTGTTTGCGTGTTTAATCTAGTTGTAGGTACATAGGTTCACTATTGAAGCAACATTCCAGGTGTCTACAACATCCAGGGAGTGTATTTATCCTTTGTCGTGCACTCATTTGTTCTGGATCTGAACCATTCAGACCAGAGGAACAAGTTTTATCCACAGAAGGTGAAATATTCCTGCTTACATTGAGTTTTCTATTCAAAAATGAATTGCAGAGTTCAAAAACAATTGTAACTATCTAAAGCATGGATCTAAATACTAAAATAAGCATTTAAGAATCAAATACCAAAAAACGATAAGAATAATACCTGCATCGCTTCTATAGGTGTTAAATAGGGTGTTACCATCCTGAGCACCGCTTCTTGTACACAGAAACAGAGAGGTGGCACCTCTTCGAACAGGTTCACACCAGGGTGTTACTAGGTCCAGCACCACTTCTTGGACACAGATAAAGGGTGGTGGCACCACCTCTTTAACACATAGGAAGAGCGGTGACAACTCCATAACCGCACTTATAACACAGCTCAATACCGCTGCCCGAGATGGCAATTTGAAAAATAAAAAAAGAAACAGAAAAGGAAGTTACAGACTAAAAAATGAACCCAAACAATCACTAGAAAACCCAGTGAACCAAAAACATGAAGATCCAAAGGCATAAAGAGGAAAAACAATAAAATTCAAAGTAGATCTATAGATCTATGAATTGACAAAGAAGATCTACATACTGGAAATGAAGGTGGAGGTTTTGAATTACCAATGATCTAGAATTCGAAGTAGATCCCTAGCGGAGTCGTCAATTTTTTTAGTCGGAAATGCACACCTTTCACGGACAAAAGCTGGTTCCCTAGTCTGAATGGTTCAGATCTAGAAAAAAAACACAAACACAGAATGCTAGACTCTCCCTAGATATGGTTAATCACTTGAATGGAATTCCATGGTTCTTTTCTCAAAGTTTGTCCTCGCTATCCTAGCATAAGAACTTATAAAATATGGAAGACAACGAAGGAAACATGATAGCATATAATATAATCAACTAGATCTATGCTTGTGACCAAGGAATCAAACAATACATGCATATGAAATAGAAAATATGGGAAAGAAAAGACATTCTTTATTAATAAATGATTGGAGAGACTACAACCTTCATGCCTTGGTGTTGAGAGTTCCTTCCATTGGATCCTTGCCTCTAACTTCACCTTGCCTCCAAAGACTTAAGAATGATTTTGATAGATTTTGGGTATACAACACAATTATTCCTCCTTTTTCCCATGGGGGGTGAGCCAGTATTTAAAGGCATGGTAGGATAGGTATGGTTGAGGATCTCATGGGTGAGGTGGAGATTAGATCTTAAAAGGGAGGATCTCGAGCTCCATCTGGTCTTAAACCATAGGGATGAGGCTCCACGGAGGTTAGTTTCAAGAATCCTCTTGAAGCTTCTCTTTTTTTCCTTGAAAACTCAAGTACCGCTCCTTCAATTAAGAAAACAGGCGGTGAAAAGGGGGAACCGCTTCTTGCAGTAGGGATAGAAGTAGTGGCACCTCTCTTTCCTCATGTATCCGGAGCGGTGCTTCCCTATGTAACACCCCAGTTTTTACCTCGTTTGCATTAAATATACATGATACATATGTTGTAATAATCATGGTGAGGAGCTAAGGGCAAAAGCCCCACCATCATTTGGTTATGTTATGATTCAGATTGGAATGGTCACTGATGGTATATCGGGACATACAACATATATTCAATTGTGACATCATGTAAATGTGCATTTTAATTAAATAACCCAACCAGCTATGTTCATTGAAACTAAATTGAGAAGGGATATGATTCCTAAGGATAAGGAGGGGGAATACTGAACATTGAGTCATGGGGGAAGAGCCATGTGTCACCACTCTCTTTTGCTCACCACCACCTTAGTTATTCCATTGTTAGTTGGGGCAGCTATTAGCTGACAAGAAAACCACTACTACGCCCATGCTTACTCCCTCTCTCTCTCTCCATGATGTGCCTTTTGCATGCGGATGGTCTATCCACTATGGGGATCAAGAGTCTATTCATTTTTCTCACTTGGGCTGAGTTAAAAGGACCCACGATCCGTTGTTGGGAGGTTCGTTGGTTCTCCCTTTTCGCTGGGATTGCTAGCTTGCGGTGGGTTCTCCTTTGCCTCACAGATTTGTTAGCTTGCAGATCGATTCTTTCCTCTTTTCACGGAGAGTTTTACGTCTTCCTCCACCATCATTAGACCTGTGTAATGATTCTGCTACTCTATTGTTGATTCATGACTATAATTCCATTCATAGTTTTGGTTGACTGCGTCTTTTTTTCCATCATGCATAGTTTGGCAGTTTGTTCTTTCCCCATTTTCTTCCTATGCAATTTCTCTAGCGATTGCATTGAGGATTGGGTGCTGTGGGTTCATAGTGGTTTGTGGGCTGTTGTTTTCCCACGATTGATGAACTGTGTTTTTCCCTTGTAAAAGATTAAATAGCTGTTTGGCTACGTCCATGCAGTGGTTTTGTCCTCAGACTGCATTGGAGTGGTGAACGAGGGCTTGAGGTGCTTGATAAACCCGGTGGGTTGAGAACCACACAGATAGATCTACTAAGCTGACATTCTTCTCCATAACCCCTGAATAGCACTGGAAGGGAGATCAGGGTCTGAGGGACTGCATTGTAGAGAAAGGACTGATTTCCTTGTCTTGGGTGTGTGTGGGTGTTCTAGAAGCTAGGCTAGCTTTGGTGTTGGTGTTTGTAGCTCTTCATTGATCTCACTAGCTTAGCATTTAGCCTTTCCCAGCTCTTGGATGGCCCGATAAACCCAACTTGGTTGTCTTGGCTGATTTGATATTTGCCTGATAAACCCAACTGTGTTGGCTTGGTTGAATGTTATACCAAAATCCTGTCATGAGAGAGAATTTGAGGTAAAAAATGGGCCTCAAAAGGACCAAAATGTACTATAAAAATCAACCAATTACATTCTAGTAGATGACATCATCCCCCATGGTTGAGGTGGCATTGCATGAGTTAAGAATGCTTATTTGTCACATTTTCTATGGTGGATGAAAACCCATAGTTAACCAAGGTAGTGGTACAAGTAATTTTAAGTCATAAAGTGAAGTACTCACAATAAAAGTCATTTCACACTTTCTCATAAAATAATATTATTGTTATTTTCAAGTAAAGTACTCACAATTCACTTTCTCATAAAATAATATTATTGTCATTTTCAAATAAAGTACTCATAATCAATAAAAATGTCTTTTCACATTTTTTTATAAAATAATATATTGTCATTTTCATGTTTTTTAATTTTAAATTATATATTCACTCAATTGTATTTAATATCANATCATGTGATAAGACTCTTGACATACCTACTTGCCCTGAATCCCAGCTCTTGGAGTGGAAACCCATGCTAATTATCGATCTTTCATGAAAATTCCCATCACCGCGCTTTACCTATTGTCTAGGAGCGGTACCTTGTTCACACCACCTATTCCTTGTTGTCCACAAGCAGTGCTCAACAAGCAGTGCCACCACTTATGGCCCTTAGTCCATAAGCGTTTCTTACTAGAACCGCTCTATCATTGAAGGAGAAATGTGGTACCCTGGGTAAAAAGAGAAAAATAGAAGTTTCTTGAGGCTTCTAGATGATAAGCCTCGTGTCCTCCCTTATCCCTATCATTGTGGGTCAATTGAGCTCGAGATCCTTGATCCTAGGATCCTAGAGGCCACCTCATCCACTAATCTCTCAACCATCCCTATCCATTGAGCCTTATAAATACAAGCTCATATCCATGGTTGAGGGGGGAACTCTTAAGTTATTGTTATGTTGTTGGATTGATTACTTGGCCCAAGTCATTAGAGAGCATAGAGAGCTAGAGTTGGAGCTTATGGGGATGAGAGTGCTTGGTTTCATGGAGATGCATGTCAACACTAAGGCTTGGTTGTAAACTTCTCCATATTTTTATCTTAATGCAAGTTGATTTTTGTCCTACATTATTGTTGTTATTCGATTTCACATGTATGTTGTTAGATTCTTTAGTCACTAACATGGATCAGTAGATTATATTCTGGCAATTTCAATGTGTTTCCATGTTTAAGCTTATTGCAGGTACACAGGGTTACTATCGAAGCATCACATCCCAGGTATCTATGGCATCCAGGGAGATTCTTCAACCTCTATCCTTCATTTGTTCTGGATCTGAACCATTCATACCAGTGGAACACCTTGCTATCCGCAGGAGGTGAAATATTCCAGCTAACATTGAACTGTGTACCCTTGTGGTGTTGTCATCCTTGGCTATGTGTAAGCATGTTAGTTCCTTATTTTTTGGGGAATCATGCCTGGATCGAGGGTGGTAGTGTTGCTGAGAGATTAAGCAGCACATGAGCCTATGGTTGGGTGGAATGTTGCAGTGACGTAGCTGGTTGTAGAACAAGTTCTTAATAAGATAAGTATTCTTACCTAACTTGTGTCTGCAATCATATTTATCGTCGATGAATGATGATATACATGTTAAATGTTGATCTATATATGCATGAGTGTTGATTGATATGTTTTTCTTTCGTTTTGTATATGAATGATTATGCTTTGTAATATGTTTTATGTTTTTAAGTATCATGCTTCAGCATTATATGTATGCATGTTCATGTTCATGGGGCTAAATGCCCGGATGATTTGATGTATTGTAGCATCCTCTTCGTCGGTCAGAGGGTCGGGGATGTTACAGTGTGGTATCAGAGCTCTGGTTATAGCATGGGCCAGAATGGGCCATGAAAGATCAGATAGTAGGGGTAGGTTTCCTTCTGCCTAGCAGCGATCAAAAAATTGTGGCAGGAAAATTCAGATTTTTTTTTTTAAGTAACGAAATCATCGGCCATCAGAAGATGTTAGTGATCCGTGCGCCCACTCTTGCGGAAGCCTAAAGCACTAGTCTTCCAACGAGGAAAAAGTTTCGACTGCCGATGCTGATGTGCTTCAGTTCACTGATCAGAAGTGAACAGTTGATTTGGTCGACGATGGATAGGAGATGGTCGAGCCGATGAAGCGGCGGAAGAAGGTAAAGAGAAAAAATTTGAATTTTTTTTCTAAGTCCGACCATCGGCGATCGGAGGAAGATAGTTGTTTTCATCGCCGATGGTTAGATGAGGGAACTGCCGATGAACTACATCAGAAAAATTTAGCTGATTGCACACCCGCGGTTGCAGCAGTCTAAGACACTATCCACCTGATGGATAGTTGATCCGACGGCCGATGCAGTGAAAGAAGAAGAAGAAATTTTTGAAATTTTTCTAAGTGTTGAATTCATCGGCAATTGGGAAATGTTAGTTGTTCGGGTAGTCTATGAACATCAGAAGGAATTAGTGGTTCATGAACTGCCATTGCGGAAGCCTAGTGCACTAATCCTTTGATGGATATAGGTTCTGCTTAGCGATTTCGTGATGGTTGTGTTTTAGTTTTCGATCGAGGGAGAACAGTCGTTGTCATCACCGATGAATAGAAGATGGAAGAGCCAATGTAGCAGAAGACAAGGCAATAAGAAAATTCAAAATTTTCTCTAAGGCACGAGATCATCGGCCGTTGAGCAATGTTAGTGGATCGGATCATCGATCGAAAAAGTTTTAGTGAAGGTGAACCGCAGTTGCGGCTGCTTAGTCAACTGTCCATTTGATGTCGCAATGAACAACTGGTCCGATCGCTAACGAGTGCCCTGCAGAGACCATAGTGACTCTCCTGCCCACTGTTGCGGCCACATAAAGGACTAATCTCCTGAAAACAAGTGCATGCCAGTACCAATGCCGAAAGAGAATAGCCACTCCGACCACCAACAAAGTCATGAGCTGCAGAAGACATAGAAAGACCATGGGCCGTCATTACGGAATCTGGAAAGACTAACCGTCCGATGCACAGAGCCCCTGACCGTTGGCACGGCATGGACCTGATATGATGGACGAAGTTAAAAAAATGGATCATTGATAAGACTCGAGATGGTAGGCCATTATAGACCCAATACGGTAGAATAAATAAACAAACAACCCGCCGATATAGCGGAGAGTTAGCAGGGAAGAGACCTGATTAGAAGAAATTTTTTGAAAATTATAAGGTCATCGAATTTTTTTTAAGGGTTAGGCCACTGATCGGACAGAATCAAAGGATCATGAACCTATCATTGTGGTAGTCCAAAGCACTATCCACCTGATGAATATTAGGCTTGATAGCCGAAGGATGTCTGCGGAAACCATAGGAGGAACACTTTCCACCGTTGCGGCTACTGAAGGGACTGTGCACCTGATCAACAGTTTATTTCCTTGCTGATGCAAATTGAAAGTTTAGTTGGTTTGCCACCGAAACAATAGAAGAAATAAGCAAATAGACCACCGATGAACTAGGTGCTTTGACCACCGAAGAATTGGAAATATAGCTGGGAAGAGGTCCGATTGGGCCTAAGGAAATTAGGGTTTTCAAGAGAATTTCTCAGTGATTTTTCAAGCAGTTTTCAACTTCCTTTCAGCAGATTTCGGCAAATTATCAGTGGTCATAGGGCTGAAAAGAAAGAGAGGAAAATTTTGAGTTTTAAGCAAGATTGTTTTTTATGAATTTCCAAAAGAGGAAGGTAAGTAGTTTTGATTTATATTAATGATATGCATCTAACAGTTTGTTACTAACACATTGAAGAATTATAGACAACTTCCAAGAGAAGTACTCCAGAAAGAACAATGTGGTAAATCAAGAGGTGGTTCAGTCATGAGAACCCATGATGGGTATGATGCTCAGCATTCTTACGAGCGTGCAGGAGATGCCATGGGAGAAAATGTCCAGAATTGAAATGATGACATAGAGTCTAATGGAAGGAGATTCCAAGAGACACCATCCGAGGTTGCAGCCACCATGAGAAGCTTGATTAAATCCCAGGAAGAGCAACATCAATTGAATGCTGCCATGTTGTAGAGTTTGACAAACTTGCAGAAAAATATAGATTCTGGATGAGGTACATTAAGACCAGAAGGTAGTAAGAGCAGCACTAGGAGAAGGAGAAGGAATTCGAGTGGATCACCTGATTCTAAAGAATCCAATGGAGATACAAGTTCATCTCCTCATAAAAGGAGAATAAGAAAACACCATATGGATCACTCTCAAGATGAATTCAGGAAAGATAAACCTCCTACATTTGATGGTGAGATAAAGACGGGACAAGAAGCTGAAGATTGGCTTCTTGGGATAAAGAAGTACTTTCAAGTACAAGATTATTCAGAAGACATGAAGGTAAGAGTTTCCATTTTCAATCTGAATGGATGAGCATCCATTTGGTGGGAACACTTCAAGAAAGTAAAGAATATTAGTGAAAGGAAATTGAAGTGGAAACAGTTCAAGAAGTATTTCAGGAAGAAATACCTCTCTGACAGGTATTATGATGATAAGATTAAGGAGTTCCATGAGCTGAGATTAGGACAGCAGACCATGGATGAATATGCAAATAAGTTCTTGGAATTATTGAGGTATGTCCGGTACATCAGAGATGAAAAAGTGAAGGACCAATGGTTTCTAAGTGGATTGCCTCAAGCTTGCAAAGATAGAATTGAGTTCTATGAACCGAGAACTCTCGAAGACGCAATAAGAAAGGCTAAATATTGCTATGAGCAAAGCAAAGGTAAACCTGATTACCATAAGGCATGGAAGGACAAGAAGCATGAGAAGTTTGACCAAAGAAGGAAAGGATTCAAACCTTCTAGATTCAGGAATCAGGAAAAGCAGCCATCCTAAGCTATGAGTAATCCAATTGGAGTGACAAGTGGAAAGACTAAAGAGCCACATCAGAATAAAGGTCCACTAAAATGTTGGAAATGTGAAGGACCCCACTTGCGCAGATATTGTCCACTTGAGAATGAAAGTGCAAGGCCAACTTATAACATTCAGGAAGCAGAAACAGTGGATCAAGTAGAAAGAGTAGTCCCTAGAATTTATGCAGCACTGGAGGACTGCCAGGTAGATCATCAGTCAACTGTGGTTGAAGTTGCAAGTAAGATTGTTGAACAACCTGTTTCTATTTTGATTGAACCTGGTTCTACTCATAGTTATATCACTCCTAGGGTAGTGAGTATTTGTGCTTTTAAGAAGGTAAAGCATAGAAAATATTGGTTAGTTCAAATAGCCACTGCGACTAAGAGAAAGGTTAGTGAAGTGGTAGAAAAATGTCCATTGGTTACAAATGGATTGATCACTTGTGTGGATCTGAATGTTCTACAGCTTAGTTCCTATGATGTTCTCATTGGAATGGATTGGTTAGAAGCTCACTGAGTGAAGCTTGACTATTATAGCAAGAATTTTGAATGCATGGATGAAGAAGGAAACCCAATGGTTGTGAAAGGTATTCCGAAGGTAATTTCAGTAAGACAAGTTTCAAGAATGCAGTTGAAGAAGTTCTGTAGGAAGGGTTTCCAGTTGTATGCAGCTCATATTCTGGAACCAACAGGAGATGAAACTCCTAGGTTGGAGGACTATCAGGTGTTACAGGAATTCAAGGATGTATTCCCTGATGAGATTCTAGGACTTCCTCCAAAGAGGGACATTGATTTCACCATTGAACTTGTGCTAGGAACAGCACCAGTTTCCAAGACACCCTACAGGATGAGTACATCGAAGATGCAACTGCAAGAGTTGTTGGAAAACAAGTATAGCCGACCGAGTGTGTCTCCTTGAGGAGCACCAGTTCTATTTGTGAAGAAGAAAGATGGTACACTCAAGTTATGTATTGATCACAGACAGTTGAACAAGGTTAATATGAAGAATAAATATCCTTTTGCTAGGATTGATGACCTCTTTGATCAAATGAGAGGAGCAAAGGTATTTTCCAAGATTGACTTGAGGTCTGGTTACCATCAGGTGAAAATCAAGGATGAAGACATTCATAAGACAGCCTTTAGGACAAGTTCTAGACATTATGAGTTTGTAGTGGTACCATTTGGTCTCACAAATGCACCAGCTACATTGATGTGCCTTATGAATAGTGTCTTCAGCAAGTTTTTGGACAAGTTTTTTCTTGTTTTCCTTGATGACATTCTTGTTTATTCTAAGAATGAGGAAGAACATGAAGAGAATTTGAGATTGACATTACAATTGCTCAGGGAACATCTGTTGTATGCAAAATTGAGAAAGTGTGACTTCTACAGAGATAGAATTCAGTATTTGGGTCACATTATCTCAGAAGAGGGTATATCAGTAGACCCTGAGAAGATCGAAGCCATTTTGAATCATGCTTACTCCAAGAAATGTGAAAGATGTAAGATATTTTATGGGACTTGCAGGATACTATAGGAGATTCATTGAGGGATTTTCCAAGGTTGCACATGCCATCAATTCTTTGCAAAAGAAGGGGATGAAGTTCAAATGGACTTCGAAGTGTGAAGAGAGCTTCCAGTAGTTGAAGAATATTCTCACCAGTGCACCAGTATTGAAGGTTGCAGATCCAGAGAAAGATTTTGTGGTATGTACCGATGCATGCAGACAAGGGCTTGGGGGAGTCCTTATGCAGGACAACCAAATGATATGTTATGAATCAAGAAAGTTGAAGGAGCATGAGAAGAACTATTCCACTCATGATCTAGAGCTTGCAGCCATAGTACATGCTCTCAATATGTGGAGACATTACTTGATGGGTAGAAGATTTGAGCTCAGGACAGACCATTGTGGCCTGAAGTATTTGTTTGATCAACCTACTCTGAATGCTAGGCAAGTGAGATGGCTGGAATTTCTATGTGAGTTTGATTTTGAAATCAAGCACATAAAAGGAAAAGAGAATAAGGTAGCTGATGCACTCAACAAGAAGGTACAGGAAATGTATGTGGCATCTCTTAGTATTTTCCAATCAAACTTGAGGCAGCAGATTGGTAATCATGTTGCCGGAGATGAATTGTATGAGCAGGTAAAAGACAAATTGTAGCAACAAAGTATTTAGAAGAAGTATGAAGGATATAAATTGGAAGAATATGGACTTCTCACTTATAAAGGCAGAATTTATATTCTGAATGTAGTGGATTTGAGGAGAGCTATTATGGATGAAATCCATCAAGCTTTGTATTCTGGTCACCCAAGATATCAGAAGACAATTGCTACAGCTAGAAAGTAGTACTTTTGGCCAGGAATGAAAAAGGACATGGCTGAGTACATTTCAAGGTGCATGAAATGTCAATAGGTAAAGGTTGAGCATCAACATCCAGTAGGTATGTTGCAGCCTTTTCCAGTTCCAGAATGGAAATGGGAAGTTATTTCCATGGATTTCATCACAGGATTACCGATGACTTAGACACAACATGATTCCATCATGGTTGTGGTAGACAAGTTGACAAAAGCAACACATTTTATACCAGTGAAGTCTATGCATGAGACTGATGACATTGCAAATATTTTCATGAAGGAGATTTTCAAATTGCATGGATTGCCGAAGGCAATAGTTTCTAACAGAGATGCCAAGTTCACTTCCAATTTCTAGAAGGGATTGTTTGTAAATTTGGGTACAAAGCTAAACTCTAGCACTGCATACCATCCTCAAATAGATGGGTAGACAGAAAGAGTTAATCAGGTGCTTGAATATATGCTTCGCATGTATGTGATGGACAAACCAACCAAGTGGGAAGATTACTTACACTTGGTAGAGTTTTCTTATAACAATGGATAGCAAGCATCCTTGGGGATGAGTCCATATGAAGCTTTGCATGGAAGAAGGTGTAGGACACCAGTGACTTGGGATAACCCAGTGAACAGGTTTATGCTTGGACCAGAATTGCTCAAGGAAATGGAGCAAGAGGTTGTAAATATTAGACATATTTTGAAAGCAGCACATGACAGACAGAAAAGCTATGCAGATAAGCATAGGATGAATAGAGAGTTCAGTGTTGGGGATCATGTTTACCTCAGAGTGAAAGCAAAGAAAATATCCTTGAAGCTTGGAATTTGTGCCAAGCTGTCACCTAGATATTGTGCACTGTTTGAAGTGCTTGAAAGAATAGGGCCTATTGCATATAGACTTGCATTTCCTGCTAGTACTAGATCTCATAATGTTTTTCATGTTTCTTTTCTTAATAAATATGTACATGATCCTAACCATGTGATAAATTGGGATGCGATTCAGGTGGAACCCGAGGGAGAGTTCCAAATCAATTCAATGTGCATCCTCAACAGGAAGGTCACAGTGCTCCAGAATTGAGCCATAGGGTAGGTAAAGGTGCAATGGGAGCACTACAGACCTGAATAGGCTACGTGGGAGCTGGAGGATTCCATGCAATTGGCACATCCATTTTTTTTCAATCCTATGGAACACTGAGGCGGTACCAGTGTAGCATTTTGTTCAAATTTTGTAAAGCACTGAGGATAGTGCTATTGAAGGGGGAGGGGAATGTAACACCCTAGTTTTGACCCCATTTGCATTAAATATACATGATACATATGTTGTAATAATCATGGTGAGGAGCTAAGGGAAAAAGCCCCACCATCGATTTGGTTATGTTATGATTCGGATTGGAATGGTCACCGATGGTATATCAGGACATATGACATATATTAAATTGTGACATCATGTAAATGTGCATTTTAATTAAATAACCCAACCAGCTATGTTCACTGTAACTAAATTGAGAAGGGGCATGATTCCTAAGGATAAGGAGGGGGAATGCTGAACATTGAGTCATGGGGGAAGAGGCTTGTGTCACCACTCTCTTTTGCTCACCACCACCTTAGTTATTTCATTGTTAGTTGGGGCAGCTATTGGATGATAGGAAAAACACTACTACGCCCATGCCTACTCTCTCTCTCTCCACAACGTACCTTTTGCATGCAGATGGTCTGTCCACTATGGGGATCAAGAGTCTATTTAGTTTCCTCACACAGGTTGAGTTAAAAGGACCCACGATCCGTTGTCAGGGGGTTCATTGGTTCTCCATTTTCACTGGGATTGCTAGCTTGCGATGGGTTATCCTTTTCCTCATGGATTTGTTGGCTTGCGGATTGATTCTTTCCTTTGTTCACGCAGAGTTTTGTGTCTTTATCCACCATCATCAGACCTGTGTAATGATTCTGCTACTTTATTGTTGAATCATGATCGTAATTCCATTCACAGTTTTGGTTGACTGCGTCTTTTTTTCCATCACGCATAGTTTGGGAGTTTGTTCTTTCCCCATTTTCTACCTATGTAATTTCTCTAGCGATTGCATTGAGGATCGGGTGTTGTGGGTTCATAGTGGTTTGTGGGCTGTTTTTTTCCCATGATCGATGAACTGTGTTTTTCCCCTGTAAAAGCTTGAATAGCTGTTTGGCTGCGTGCATGCAGTGGTTTTGTCCTCGGACTGGATTGGAGTGGTGAATGAGGGCATGAGGTGCTTGATAAACCTAGTGGGTTTAGAACCACACAGACAAAGCTACTGAGCTATATTTATTCTCCACAACCCTTGAATAGCACTAGAAGGGAGATCAAGGTCTGAGGGACTGCATTGCAGAGAAGGGACTAATTTCCTTGTGTTGGGTGTGTGTGGGTGTTATATAAGCCATGCTGGCTCTGGTGTTGGTGTTTGTAGCTCTTCATTGAGCTCCCTAGATTAGCATTTAGCCTTTCCCAGTTCCTGGATGGCCTGATAAACCCAACATGGTTGGCTTAGCTAATCTGATGTTCGCCTGATAAACCCAACTGTGTTGGCTTGGCTGAACTGTGTACCCTTATGGTGTTGTTATCCTTGGCTATGTGTAATCCTGTTAGTTCCTTATTCCTTGGGGAATCATGCCTGGCTTGGGGGTGGCAGCGTTGCTGACAGATTAAGGAGCACACGGGCCTATGGTTGGGTGGAGCGTTGCAGCAACGTAGCTGGTTGCGGAACGAGTTCTTAATAAGATAAGTATACTTACCTAACTTGTGTCTGCAATCATATTTACCATCAATGAATGATGATATACATGTTAAATGTTGATATGTATATGCATGAGTGTTGATTGATATGTTTTGCTTCCGTTGTGTATATGAATGATTATGCTTCGTAATATGTTTTATGTTTTTAAGTATCATGCTTCAGCATTATATGTATGCATGTTCATGTTCATGGGGCTAGATACTTGGATGATTTGATGTATCATAGCATCCTCTTCGCGGGTCAAAGGGCCGGGGACGTTACACCCTAGCACCACTTTTTGTCAATGGAAGAGGAGCGTTACCAGCTCAACATAGGGAAAAATTGCAAGGGGATAATTTTAACCTTCATTTCTGTAGGGAAATATTTTGAGGGATTGGAGCAGACAAGGGGATACCTATCTCAGAACATGAGGGTGATGATATTTCAGTGTAATAGTTCACCCCATCTAGAGGTAAACCAAACCTTATATTACGAAGATCTTGGGAAAAATCAGGCCATTTGTTGTAAAATTCCATCCACATTTTAGAATCAACCACATACCATTGTTTTCCATCATTTCTCTTATTTTGGGGATACCATTGCATAATATCAACAATGTCTCAACAACTATACATTCGAAGTAATCATGGGATAAATGGAAAGTGGCGAAGAACCTTTCTAGATGTTGAAATTGATCTGAACCTTGGTCTATACCTTAGTTCTTTACATTTCGAACATTCGGTCTCACATGCATGATTTTTGTGAAATAATACACAACCATTCACACATGTGTGGATGTTCTCATAACTTAAGCCTAGCTTATTAATTTGTGCTTTAGATGCACTCTGTTTTGTCGGCAATGTGGATTCATGTGGTAACAATTGATGTAACAATTCCAACAACTCATCAACACTATCATTTGTTTAACCATGCATTGTTTTCAAATTAAGAATTAGAAGGATTGTTGTCAAATGAATTAACCTGCAAGTACCATACATAGGTTTTAAAGCATCCTCCATCAATTTATGCCAGTCATCCTTGAAATTCCCATTCATCATTCTGTCAATTTCAACCCCTTCATCTAAAATTGTTTCCTGTTCATCTGAATTTGTTGCCTCTTCGTCTATGTTTTGTGCATCTACGTATCTCATGATTTACAATGATATACTATTTGGATAACTATTTTGAGGGAAATGGCTTATACTGCTATGACCGAATATCAACATATGTTCAAATATCACTTGTCTTCTTCTCATCTTCCCACTGAGACAAATTTTACATGGGCGTGCATATTTCTCCAAGATCTTCTCATTGGATATCCTCTCATCATGTGCATGGTATTCATTCGTTGACAAAATTGGCCGTTGACTCATCTTCAATTTTCTGCATTCAATTATGACATCGGTATGTTAATCTTACTTTCTACTCTTTTCATCTATCTCATCTTGAATTGAAACGAAATATCAGAATGAATTCCTACAGAGAAAGAGGGAATTTTAAGATTTAATTTTTACACTTTCCATTGAAAAAGGTTTTCAAGGTTACCATTATAGTAAGGACAGTGCATGACAACAAATTTTCATTTCCCTAGATTAGACTTTAGAACCCATTATTCAGCAACCTCCCAACCATTTAAAATTATATCACTTCATAGATCATAGTTGATAGACCTTTCCCAAAATTTAGTTTCCTTTCAACGACACCTTTAAAGACAACCTAAAAGCATTTTAAGTTTCTTATAGGGACCAAAAACTAGATATTTTGAAGCTAATATTTCATTTGTTGTAGAGTGTTACGATGTATCCAGGGATTCCCTACGAGGCCATATTGCAGGTATATAGGAACACGCCCAAAATTTTACACTAATTGTGCCAAAAAATTTACACTAATTTTACACTAATACATAGGAATGCGCCCAGTATTTTACACTAATCCTAAAATAACAAAGTCAATAGGAGTGCAGACATAATAGGGAAGGGATATGAAGTATTTCTCATGGAAGGGGATAGGAAAATATAGTGTAACTAGCACACTAAAACTAATTGTGTATTTGACCTAGCATTGTTGGAAATATGCTTATGTGACAATGCTAAGTCCATCTTCACTTGCTACTAGAAATGCACACAACAACACTCGTGTTTATATTCATCTGCAAGCTCTCATCCACATTTGTCCCCAGAATATTTTTAGAGGCAAAGATGACTGCAATGTTAAGAAACAGGTTTCTCATACTTTATCCAACTTCTGTCATACATTAGGTCTGAACACGAATTGTTTTGACCCACAAAATTCAAGCATATCCATGTAATTTTCAATCCACCAAGAAACACCCTTTAAAACATAGGAGAACTAGTTTTAAAGCTACTAGAAATACACCCAAATTTGGAAATACCCCTTTATGGGCATGCCTTACCATCTAGTAACCTTGTGGTTGATTATGGGCATGCCTTATTGGCATATTTTACACTAATTGTGCCCAAAATTTTACACTAATCCTAAAATAAAAAAGTCAATAGGAATGCACACATAATAGGGAAGGGATATGAAGTCCTTTCTCATGGAAGGGGATAGGAAAATATAGTCTAACTAGTACACTAAAATTAATTGTGTATTTGACCTAGCTTCATTGGAAATATGCTTGTGTGACAATGCTAAGTCCATCTTCACTTCCTACTAGAAATACACACAAAAACAATCATGTTTGTATTCATCTGCAAGCTCTCATCCACATTTGTCCCCATAATATTAGTTTGAGGCAAAGCTGACTGGAATGTTAAGAAACAAGTTTCTCATACTTTATCCAACTTCTATCATACATTAGGTATGAACATGAGTTGTTTTGACCCACAAAATTCAAGCATATCCATGTAATTCCAAATCCACAAAAAATACCATTTAACACAGAGGAGAACTAGTTTTAAAGCTACTAGAAATAGACCCAGATGTAGAAATACCCCTTTATGGTCATTCCTTACTAGCCAATAACCTTGTGGTTGATTATGGGCATGCCTTACCAGCCAAATGTTACACTAATTGTGCCCAAAATTTTACACTAATACATAGGAATGTGCCCAAAACTTTACACTAATCCTAAAATAATAAAGTTAATAGGAGTGCAATCAATAGGAGTGAACTGATCATAGGGATGGGATATGGATTCTTTCTCATGATAGGGGATAGGACAAGATAATGTAAATAGGACACTAAACATAATTGCATATATTACCTAGCTTCATTGAAAATATGCTTGCGTGACAATGCTAAGTCCATCTTCACTTCCTACTGGAAATACACACATTGACAATCGTGTTTGTATTCATCTGCAAGCTCTCATCCACATTTCCTCCCTAAAGATTATTTTGAGTCAGACCTGACTGGAATGCTAAGAAACATATTGGACATATTTGATCCAACTTCTGTCATACATTGGGTCTGAACACAAGTTTTTTTGACCCACAAAATTAAAGCATCTCCATGTAATTCTAAATACACAGAAAAACACCCTTTAACACATAGGAGAATATGTTTTAAAGTTACTAGCAATACACCTAGACTCGGGAAATACCAATTTATGGGCATTCCTTACTAGCTAGTAATATTGTGGTTGATTATGGGCATGCCTTGCTAGCCAAATTTTACACTAATTGTTCCCAAATGTTTACACTAATTTTATACTAATACATAGGAATGTGCCCAAAACTTTACACTAATCCTAAAATAACAAGTCAATAGGAGTGCATTGATCATAGGGAATGGATATGAAGTATTTCTCATGACAGGGGATAGAACAAGATAGTGTAACTACGACACTAAAACTAATTGTGTATATGACCTAGCTTCGTTGGAAATATGCGTGTGTGACAATGCTAAGTCCATGTTCACTTCCTACTAGAAATACACACAACAACAATATTGTTTGTATTCATCTGTAAGCTCTCATCCACATTTGTACCCTGAATATTATTTTGAGACAAAGTTGATTAGAATGTTAGGAAATAGGCTTCTCATACTTGATCCAACTTCTGTCATTCATTAGGTATGAACACAAGTTGTTTTGACCCACAAGATTCAAGCATATCCATGTAATTCTGAATCCACAAAAAAACACCCGTTAATACATAGGGGAACTGGGTTTAAAACTACTAGAAATACAACCAGATCTGGAAATACCCCTTTATGGGCATGCCTTACTAGCTAGTAAACTTGTGGCTAATTATGGAAATGCCTTACCAGCCAAATTTTACACTAATTGTGCCCAACGTTTACACTAATTTTACACCAATACATAGGAATGTGCCCAAAATTTTACACTAATCCTAAAATAATAAATTCAACAGGAGTGCAGTCAATATGAGTGCACTTATCACAAGGAAGGGATATGAAGTCTTTCTCATTACAGGGTATAGGACAGGATAGTGTAAGTAGGACACTAAAACTAATTGTGTATTTGAACTAGCTTCGTTGGAAATATGCTTGTGTGACAAAGCTAACTCCATCTTCACTTCCTATTAGAAATACACACAACAACAATCATGTTTGTATTCATCTGCAATATCTCATCCACATTTGTCCCCTAAATATTATTTTGAGGAAGATCTTACTGGAATGTTAAGAAACAAGCTTCTCATACTTGATTCAACTTCTGTCATACATTAGGTCTGAACACAAGTTGTTTTGAACCACAAAATTCAAGCATATCCATGTAATTCTGAATCCACAGAAAAACACCCTTTAACACATAGGAGAACTGGTTTTAAAGCTACTAGAAATACACCCAGATAAAAAATACCCCTTTATGGGCATGCCTTACCGAAAGGAACTAGAAAAACCCTACTTAGGAAGGATGTATATTATGGAATTGTAAACGTAAGGTTTTCCACCTCATATTTTTAGTGCAAATGAGGTTTTGGATTCTTACAAATCTTACAAAATAAAATCTTGTTTGAAATCCAAAGGAATAATGAACAGGATTATCCTAATTATTTATACACCAACGAACAGGGCAATCAATTAATTATGCCTAAGCTACAACGTAATGGGTTACCTACGTTATTTCAATGTCACTCTGAATAGGGAAATCGATTAATTATTCCTAAGATATAATGTAACGAATTACTTGAGCTAATTCAATGTCACTCTGAATAGAGAAATCAATTAATTATGCCTAATATGTAACATGTTACTTGCGATTAATCAAGAATTTCAAATTAGGTTGTGAAGCATGCTCGACTAAAAGGAAAGGTTGTTTTCTATAATTGGTAGCTTATCAAAGTATCCCACCCAACTCAGGTATTCGAGTCGATTATCCCAGATGACTATCTACCAATGATCGATTGGCTATCAGCAATGTCCTTCTTTCTGGAAATGAGGTTGGAAATCACTACAGGATCTACCCTCTTCCCTTAGAGAAGAAAGGATCTAGTATGTGTACTCACCTTGATCCACCGCCTCATGATCGAAATGAAATAAAATCAATAAAATCCCTACTTTGCTTGTGGATTATGGAAAAAGGTGAGAGGTCCAAGGCTTGATGGGCTTGATGTTGACAGAAGTGGGGCTTGGATAATATGAATGGTGAAAGGCGTCACTCTACTTTCTTTCATGACATGTTTAAAGAAGTAAGCACATGGTATTACTTGAATTTAACCAGTACAAAGGGAAATTCAAATAAGAAGGAGAGGTATATTTGTACTAACTTGAGAAGGAGAGGTAGATTTGTACTCCGTTGCTGCAGAAGCCCTCACCCGCCTCTTCAAGAGACTCCAAGTTCTGTCAATCATCGTGTTTCTCTCCATTTCTATGATTCCCTCTTATAATCTTGGAAAATGCCAAAACACATTTCGAATTGGAATCAATTATTAAATTCCCTGACCCATGATTTCTCACCCCATTGCCTCTTAGAGCTAGAGAAACCCCCTCCGTTGCCACTAAAGCCACAAATTTGGTGCCAATTAATGGTTTTATAACCCTGGTAATGTAACTCCATTGAAACTGAACAATGCGAACTCAACTATAACCACATACTTGGAGGTGGCATCGACCTACATTGCCATGTTCGTTGGTGCAACTATGTCATCATCATCATCGAAGGTCGCGGGGTACTTAGTCAGCATCGTTGTGGTAAACAATATGGTTTTCCAAGGGTTTTGGTTTGTAAATGTGCCATAATCCCTTGTCCTTTTTCCCTTGTCCTGTATAATGGTATTCCATGAATGACACATAACAAAAACAAATTCAACAAATTATTAAACCATTAGATTAGTTTAATATATAATCATATTATATAGTAATTATCACCATATTGATTAATTATTCTATATTATATAGTTATTACCACAAGGTTGAAAAGGGATATACCTTGACTATTAGTTTATTATATAGAGTCATCACTAAATACATTAATTAGTCTATATTTATACTCATCACCACAAGGCCGATATCCCACATTGAAATAAATAATCTCTCATAATATTAAATTAAAAGGGCCGATATCCCTTAATTAATTAGTCTATATTTATATCATGGATATAAATTCGTGAAACATTATTATATTTTACAAGGTTACTACAAAACAATATACTCACCGATCATAAGTCGAACAAGACACAACGTCGGACCTCTAATATAGCTATCATTATGCCTTAATTACTTATGATTCAAAATGTAATATTATAACAAGCCGCTCCAAATACATTGTACACTATGAGGCCCATGCTGTAATATTTTATTACAAATGTAAATTGGTTAATAATTCACACCATGCATAATTAATATTGTAATATCACATTATATTGGAATTCATGCGCCATTATGTGAAATGGGGAACCTGCATGTCACTATTCGAATAAAGGTTTTGTGCCATGTGATGGTCGTTTTCACTACGACGTCAAAAAAAATTCATATTATATTGATATTCATGGAATCACTGCAAATATTCCTAATTCCACGATGCTACCTAGTCGCAAATTTTGGAGTTGCTATATAATTAGAAAATTGAACTGTATATTTTATGAATCCATCTACAATGTTACAATTTACTAAATTTTAACACTGCAGATGGATTCAAATACCCCTTAGCAAAATTAAAATTTTCCATTGTCGGAGTGGCACAACTAAAAATGACCAAATAAATGACCAATTGTTATGCGGTTGTTTTTAGTTTAAATCTTATCCCGTGACCAAATTGGTCATTTATCTTGGTAATTTTTAGTTTAGTTCTTATCCCATGACCAAATTGGTTATTTATCTTGGTCATTTTTAGTTACCTTGATTAAAATTTCTCAATTTTGGTCATTTATCCCTTGGAAAAAACATGGTGACCAAATTGTTTGGTCACCTGGTCATTTATTTCTCATTTTTTACTAGTGATGGATTCATTATTCCAAAAAGGAAATTTGAAATTGCAATTCAAGTGTGTCTAATTCTCATGCAAGCATTCAACAGGGTTTGCATGGCAATCATTATGTCTTGTTATTAATATGCTAGGCATATGACAAGTTCATAACAATTGTTATAGTGGATCTCTCTTTTCTATTTCTATGTATTCTCTCTTATTGGGAAATCTACTTATGTTGTAAAAGTCATTCTCTAGAATCTATATATTATACTCTGAATAATTGTTGGGAATTTTCATTCTCTCTATTATGAGGATTTTCCCCAAGGTACATCTTGTGTTGTGGATGATTTTTCTGTGTGGGATTGAATTGTTAATTGTTACAAGTCCTTAGCATATCATTGATAAAAGTTTTAAAGTTCAAGGATATCCATTATTGCTCAAAACATTAACACTATACAATCTGTGGTGTACATATGATGCTCAATATCCTCTAATGTAATTGATGATTCAATACCATGGATTTCATTAGTTGTTGCACACCTCATGGCCACTCATATTTTCCATTTGGTGATGGAATCCAGGATACATATATTCTATTGTTGTCCATGATAATATAAACATGATTATTGTTGTTCCTCTAATGTACCTGGATTCAAATTAACCTTATAAGAACATCATCAAAACATTGATGTATCGCATTAGTGTTTTGGGGTATGTACATCTTCTTACTTTTCCATATTTTTTAATAGTTTGTGAATGGGAATGATGTTTTTGGTTTTGGTGTTTCTAGTGGCGATGACATTTAATTACCTTCTATTGTTTTTTTCTCTTTTAATCAAAACATAAAATTTGGAGAGGTAACGAGCCTTATTATCTTTGTAAATTTACATGAATCAAGAGACACCAACTCAACTACATAGATCAAGAGGATTCAATTCGTGAGGATTCATTGCCTCATTCTTCAAGGCATAAACATTCTAGGAATTCCATTAATACTTGGACATCTACTGTGGCAAGGACATCATGTCAAACACACACCAGTATTGGTAATCGAATGTTGTTAGATTTATTTAGAGAATCTAGTATATTGTATCGATATTATGGAAAGTATATTTATACACATGTAAAATTGTGCATACATGATTAGGTATCTTGGTTTAGTCAAACATTGAAATTCTTAACTTCATATTTCTCTGTCTTTAGAGATATCTTTGAGCATATCGTCTTGTGACAGTGATTATGAACCTACATGTGGTTAAAGGAGATTTAATTCATTGTGTGATCGATTGTGGAGATAAGATTTTCATTTGAAGCAAAGAGATAATTATTTGAATAGGACAATTCTCCCATGCCATCCATTGCACAACATACATTACATCGACTGCCTTTTGTTGGAAAATTTTTGTGTATAATTTATTTATGTTTGTATAAATCAATTACAGATGCACATGTATATATGTTTGTGTGTGTGCATATTTATACACAATTGTGTGCTTGTATATAGAGGATTGTGGTTCTATTGAGAGATATAATTAGGCAGGGGGTTAAGATCAACATGATGCCAATGCTTGGGCAGGGGGTGAAGGTCAACTAAGGGTAAATGTTGAACAAGAGGATATTTGTACATCCATAACTACTTATCCCTCATACATACCCAAGGATATTCCTTGGGAAATTTGTTCATAAATTGACCCTTTAATGTTACACATCCCACCATGAAAATTGGAGGGTGATCTTTTCAATTTAGAGCTCCCTGCCGAGAGTCAACAAAAATTGGAGATATTTTTGCACTTTAGGAAAAATAATTGATCTATATGAAATTTTTGGGCCAACTATATATGGTTTCACTGACTTTAATTGGAGGAGAAAGTTAGAGTTTATGGATATTGAAAAGTGGCCTGAGATATAGAAGAGGATATCAAAACAACAAGCAATTTCAATATTTATTTTTAAAGGACCAAAGCAGTCGATTTTGAAGGTGAAAATTTTCAAGCACCCTCACATTGGGCATCATCTCTATGATCGATTCCTTGCATCCTATAGTATATTTCCATGGAATCATGAGGTACCTCATTATATTTCTATATTTATGCAGAGTTTTTTGAGAACATGAGGCTAGATTATCCAAATCTTCCATCCAAATATTATGGGTTGGAAAAATTCAAACTTATAATTGGAGAGGTGCTTTTTGAGGTCTTGTATTTCCTTGACCTCCACTTTATGATCAAATATGGAGGTTACCTCCAAGTTTGGTTGAGATGAGAGGGGTCCCAAAGCATATGTATTAATGTTATCTTTTGTAGGGATTCATGTTGTCTTGAGATGAGATAAAACATAAGCTATTTATCGTGAAATATTGTTTTATAAAACTTATGAGGAGGTATATTCTATTAGCCTTGAAGATGTCAGGGACTATGAACACATTTTACTAAAATTGAAATTGGTTGTATTCACATATTCAATTTTACTCTCCATACACTTTGGGTATGTGGATCCTCTCCTCATCCATATTGGGAGATATCCCATATGTCCCATATATAAAGACTTCATAGTTAAATTGCATGTTTCAAACTTTTTAGTTATGCTTTGATGTGTTAATTACTTTTAATTTATTTTTATATATGAAATGTTTTATTTAATTCAAAACCTGAAATTTTAGGTTGGTTGGGTTAGTATTCAATATTCTACGACTTTGAGTATGAGGGTCACTACTCATGTAATGAGGCCAAGGTGGCCATAAGACAAGACTATGAATCAATCCTAAGAAAAGTGAAGCCTCGAAAGAGTAATGTAAGCTAGAAGGAGATGAATGTGTCAAGAAGGATATGAAAGGACATGAATGTTGTTATATTAAAGGTAGACAAATCCATGGAAACAATGATAATGGATAGTAAGAATTACTTGAATAAAATGTTAGAGCATCTCAACCTGAGTCGAAGCTACAAGAAATTGAGAAACAATCCCATTCAAAAAGTAATCAAAGATGTCAAGAAGGTCATAAAGGAGTCAAGTATAGATTAAAGGATGAAAAAAAATCAACCCCTTGCAATGAAATCATTCTGAGGATTTATGAATTCCCAAATATCCAGAAGGAGGGGGCACCATTAAGACCAATTGTCAATACAATTGGTTCACCAACTTATCATCTTGCAAAATATGTGTAAAAAATCCTTATTCCTTTGGTGGGGAACACTAAGTCATTCATTAAGGACTCAAATGACTTTGTGAATATCATAAAATAAGAAAAGATGGATAAGGAAGAACTACTTATTAGCTTTTATGTAGTCTCACCATTCACAAAATTCCATTTAGATAAAGAAATTCAAGTTATTAAGGATGTTACGAACCCTAAAACAAACTAACTAGTGGAGACTTTCCTATGATCATATTATTTAGTTTCCAAGGAGAATTTTATGAGTAGACAAGTAGAGTCACAATGGGATCCCTACTCTCTCCCATGGTTGAAAATATATTCATGGAGAATTTTGAAATCTCTAGATTCGTATCCTCTTAAACCAAGATGATGGAATAGATTCGTTGATGACTTTAACGTAAGACAACCCCATGGTAGGAATGATCTTAATCAATTCCTATATCACCTTATCAAATAGTCAAAGGATATTAAATTTACAATGGAGGTTGAGGATCAAGGAAAAATACCCTTCCTTAATGCATTGATATTGAAAAAACATGATGGAACCCTTGGAAACTAGGTCTACAAGAAGAAGACTCACATAGAGAATTACATCCATGTCAAATATAATCACCATCCAGAGCAAATATAGGTGCTATTAGAACCCTATAAGTGAGAGTAGTTAGAATTTCTGATAAATATCTCTTTAAAGGAGAAAAATAACACTTAACTAAGGTATTCCAAAGCGTTAGATATAAGAACAGAGATATCATTAAGGCATTTAGGAAAGAAGAAAAAGAAGAAAGAGAAATATAATCTCATCATCATAACAATCATAACAACCAACATGTTCGATATTTTATACATGCCTTTTGTGTGATATTTTATACATGTATTTTGCAGTTTTATTCAAAAATCATGTTCGAGTCTCCCATATGATTTATTCCTCAAAATGGGGTAACATACTCATAGCTTGGAAGCATCGTAGTTATTCCCACCAATTGAATCATTTTTTGAGAAGTTTTTATTTCCCTAACTATCCTAGAGACAATGATTTTTAGAACTAGTATTATATTATCATGTAAAATATGAACCTAATCAATGATCAAAATATTGTAGTTTGGAAGTGTTGCAAAAAATCTCACCAATCGAATAATTTCTTGAGCAGTATTGATTTCCTTAACCATCCTAGAAAAAGTGATTTCCAACAGTGGTCCTTTATTATCATGTAAAAGATGAATCTCATCAATGATCAAAATCTTAGAGTTTGGAAGTGTTACATATGGTTTCACCAATCAAATAATTTCTTCATTTGTATTTATTTTCCTAACCATCTTGGACATAATTATTTCCAACATTGGTCCTCTACTATCATGAAAAAGATGAATCTCATCAATTATCAAAAGCTTCACAATTAGTTGGGTATATGTCCTATCCCCATACTTTCTAGTGATAATATCCCATTTTTAGGAGTGGTGACAATTATCTGGGTTAACTCTATATGTTGGTGAGACATTGATTAATATGTTGTAAGTTCTTTAACATATAGTCCATACTACTATATCTAGTTGGAAAAATTCTCAACCATAACTGTAGTCATTGCTTTCATAGGTGCAACAAAAGCAACTTTGAACTTGCTCAGATCAACAACAATCTATTGAAGTATGGTTAACAAGGAAATATTAGTTTTCCCAACTTGTGGGTTCACACAAGAGAAAATTATCATGTGTAAATAGGGAATTTTTGTATAATTTTATTTGTACTATGTTTAGTTACTTCATCACAAAAAATGCAGGTCGTCCCTAATTGATGTTAATGTTTATGACTCAATAGTGTCCACTTTGGTATTATGAAATGGGTAGTAACAAATTGGTATCTAATATATTTTATAAGTTTGAAATGATTTAATAAGTTTTAGTGGATTATTTTGATTATTTATATTATTTATGGTTCAAAAATTAATGACTTTTATATAGACATTGTGTATATAGAAATGTGTATGAATGCATACATGCATGTTATGTGTAATTGGTATCTAATGATAATAAAACATGTTATAATGCTTATTTGATTGCTATGATTGTTATGATTATACAAGAATGCAAGTTAGGATTTTATGACATGATGTTTATCTATAGAAATCTATATGAATGCATAATGGTATGCAATGTGTAATTGGTATCTAATGATGATAATGCATGTTATGATACTTATCTGATTTCTATGATTTCTATGTTTATATGAGAATGCATGTGATGATGTTATGATATGATGTTTATTTGATTTATACACATATGTATATTAGTGAAATATGCATGACATATTATATATAAAAATTAATAATTTCACAAGTTATTCTTGTAATGAATGTAAGGTGGAATTCAGGCTCACTAACTCTCTGCAATAAAGCTTAAAGACAACTAGTTGATAAGTAGGCAATTTATGAAGTAGAATGAAGGAATAATCTGGGATTTATAGGTGAATTCAAAAGGAAAGGGAGGATAATAAATTTTCATATTACAAAGAACCTATATGTTGGTCCCTTTTAGTTTTTTAACATCATCTAGGCTAAATTCTACTACCATGTTTCTGGGAGTCCCAACCAGTGCAAATTGAAATATTTGCAAGCATTTACCAAGCAACCAATGGCTAAGAGGAACTTAGGAGGGTTATAGAACCATTTTTAGGACTTTAAAATAATTATTTTCATGTTTGTAACATATTTTAATAGTAAAAAATAATCCTAGGGGCCGCAATAGAAAAACTAGCCACTAGGACTAAGGGACAAGCTAAACTTATGAGATTTCCAAACAAAGGAAAGGGGAATCTAATATTCAGTTTTAGACATGGAATATCACCACTAGATTTTTATTTAATTCTCAGAACATAAATCAAAGAAAATTTATATTTTTAGACTAACTATTTAACTCAAACTAGAAAACTAGTCCATTTTTAATTTTAATTGAAATCTAGGAAGGGTGTTAAAGATCTTTATGAAACTTAATCAAACAAGTTTAGAATGCTGTGAAAATTTAAAATACATTAATTTACATCATAATATATTAGTGAGGGTATAAATTTATCTTAATGGAAGCTTGGAGATAGCCTCTTATAGTCTTAAATCCCATAGAATGGCTCCAGAGCTAGGAAACTAAGTAGAACTGAATCCTGAGCCTCCCAAACTATATAAATGGGATGAAAGTGGTAGGAACCTGATATTAAATGGAATATTGGACATCATTACATGAAAAAAATATGATTGGGGTCGAAATTCCCATTACAAATAGTCCAAAATTGCCAGAATAACATAGAGTGGAGAGGAGTAAGAGAGAAGAGTGAATATCATTGAAAGGAGGCCTCCAAACTACGTTGGATGATATGTAAATTAGCTGAAGTAGACATAAAAACCTGCAATATAATTTCTCCAATGGCTGCACTGAAATTAGGAATGAAATATAAAATCACTGGCTAAGGGGCACACCACCCAAAGCTTTAGTTGAGGCACATCACTCAACCATTGAGAGCAAACTCTCAAACTAAAAAACATAATGACCAAAAGTTGGAAATAGGGTATGATCTCCTTCCAATATAGGAAATTTATCTTCATTCCCAATCCAAATTTACTAATGTGTCCTCATGGATTAATGTAGAAACTTTCCCACCTTCCTTCTTTTACTCTGACATAGTTTTTCATCTTTTTGGAAACTGTGCCCTAGTACTTTTGTCAGACTTTCCTTTACTTATTTAGAAACTATGCCCTCTTGAATTTTTGATTGACTTTCCTCTTTCTCTTTTAGAAACTGAATCCTCCAAAAGTTGCCTGCTTTTTATCTTGATATATTTTCTATAGTTTCCTTCTTTTTCCTTTCTTTTCTCTTCTAACTGATTTGGAAGTATTATATCTTCTTGCTTGGTTTGTTTTTAGCATTTTCTTGATTTGCTCTTAGCCAGTTTTGATTGCCAAGTCATGGTCCACTTTGCCTAATGAGCCCTCCTTATCACCTAGGGATCACTTAACATAACATTTATTAAACATATGTTACACACATTTCTCATCATTATCTTGTAATCAGATCCAAGTATCAGTATTTGCCTCAAATCCTCAAGTTTTGGAGTTAAAAATGGACAAGGATTAGGGATTTTACACCTTTGGCCACCATCGCACTTTACCTGTGGTAAAGTTGTGGTACCTCTATGCATAACAACTTTTTTCATTGAGTAGTAAAAGGTGGCACCACCACTTACCTTCGTGCAATGAGCAGTGCTCCCTTTGTAACGATCTGTCCCCATGGACAAAGAGTAGTGCTCGAGTATTAAAGGTTAAAAAAGAATCTTTGAGAGGATTCTTGAAGCTTGACTTTGTGGAGCCTCATCCCTAAGGTTTTGGACCACCTAAGCTTGAGATCCATCCTTATAGTATCTTTCCTCCACCTCACCCATGAGATCCTCCACCTACTACATCCTCCCATGAATTTAAATGCTGGCTCACCCCCCATGGGAAAAGGGAGGAAGATTATGTTATTGCATCTAAACTCTAGCGAAATTTAGCTAAGCATAATAGGATTTGAACCCAAAATCTGATGACATCTAACGTAAAGTATATTTTTTTCAATTTGCAATGATTAAAAGTACTGTACCTTCCAATTTCTTTTAGCATCGTCGAATTTTTGATGTTCTTAGCATAGGTTTTTCGACAACAGGTGTTGTCGGATTTGTGACAACCTGGGAAACAGATTTGCGATGAACTTGGAGGATGGGTCATCAGATATTCGACCATAGTGTGTTGAATGTGTGATGACAGTTGGAGGATGGGTCGTCGGATATGCGACGGACATGTGTCAGATTTGGAATGACACTTGGACGACGGGTCGTCGGATATCCAACAATAGTGCGTCAAATTTGCGACAACACTTGGGAGATGGGTCGTCGCATTTTTGATGTCCTTGGGATATTTTTTGAAATAATATAAAGACATATTTCAAATAGTTTAAACCCATATTTCCAACGGTAACTAGGTTCCTATCATTGGATATTCGACGACTGACGAATTATAAATATACACATTTTTAAACATTCCGACATGTTTTATATAGAAGTGTCAGACGATTTGCATAAATTATTTATTCCTTGACGGACGATTTGAGGAATTGTTTTATTCTTCAACGGGTGGTTGCAGGAATTTTTTTTCTTTGAAAGACAGTTTGCGGGAATTTTTTTATTCTTCGACAAACCTCCGTTTGATAAAATTGTGATGCATGGAACTTGATTTTTCAAGATTTTCGATAGTATTCATTGATGAAGTTTGTGAAAAAATGTCAAATAGAAATATTCCTGATCGAAACGAACACAATCGACAATTGCTTGCTAGACTATGGGATGCAGCGAAATGAAGCGGCGATGGAAAATTTTATTGTCCATGTACTCAATGCATGGGATTTAAGAGGAGAACAATATTGATCTCAACAACCACAAAACATTGCAGGGAACATGGACAAGCTGAGGGGGGGAATGAATATAATCCATTTGTTGGTTTAGCATTATAAAGTTTTTATATTCTTTGCTTTGGTAAATGTATGTATTATTTTAATATTTCCTATATTAAATTATATCTATTGATGTTTTCATGTATTTATAAAGGAAAGATACCCTACAACATATCGTCCAGAGGAAGTGCTTTCAGAACAAGTGAATGATCATATTGAACAAGATGATCATACTGATAATGCAGTTGAAGATGATGGTACAAATACATTGATCCATGATTCATTTAATGTTAGAATGGATGATGATGATGACGATGATAATGAAAATTTTGATGAATTTGATGATCTTCATGATATACCTCTTCTCGATAAGGCATATGAACCCCTTTATGAAGGATCCAAAACAAATATTCTCTCTGTTGTATTGTTGATAATGAACTTGAAGGTTATGAATGGTATTTCAAACATATCAATCACACAGATGCTAAGGTATGTAAAATAACCCATCACATATATACGACCGTGATAAAGTTTATTTGTATTCCTCTAATAATTGTATTGTTAATTCATTATTGACCATAATACAGATGAAGTGTGTTTCGTTTATATTATTTATTTATTACATTAACTATATATATATATTTTTTATGTAGCTTGATGGCTGAAGTTTTGTTACCACCATCAAATATTTTACCTCGCACATATCGAGATTTATCTTCCATCATGAAAGAGATTGGAATGCATTATGAAGCAATTCATGCATGCCCCGATGACCATGTTATATATTATAATGAGCATGAATTTGCAACAGAATGTCTGGAATGTAATATAAGTAGATATCAAACAGATCAAGTAACAAAAAAGGTTCCTCACAAGGTTCTTCGTTATATTCCCATCATTCCATGTTTGCAACGACTGTTCAGGCGCAATTTATGGATTAACATGCCAGGAACAGAATTCAAGATGATGTTATTTGAATGCCTTTAGATGGTTCTACTTTTAGAGATATTGAGGAAAAGTGGCCTCAATTTAAATAAGAACCACATAATCTTAGGATTTCTTTGGTAGCAGATGGTGTTAATCCATTTTCACAGATGAAATCCATTTACATGGTATGGCCTATTTTTGTTATCAACAATAACATTCCTCCATGGTTGTCAATAAAGAGGGAGCACATAATGTTTTCGATGATTATTCCGAGTATTTTTTGTCTACAACTGTTTTATTTCTAATGTAGTTGTGGCATCTCAATTGTCGTATTATGTTTCCTAATTTCATTTGTATATTTTTTATTTTACTCTTTTGTATGGTTTATATATCTTAATGGTTCTCATAATTATATATTTTATATGTACTTCAAATCAATTAGGTAAGTTCCAAGTCAAAGATATGAATATATATATCAAACCTATTATAAATGAGCTACTGAATTTATGGAATGGAATCACTATGTATGACGTATCTATACCAATACGACAAAGACAATTTTAATTTCATGTAATGAATGTATGGGCAATACACGATGCCCCTGGGTTAACCCAATTTTGTGGTTTGTATTTTTAAGTTCCACTTTAATTGCATTTAATTATATGAAGTAGTTAATATAGTTTATATATAATTATAATTGACATAGATATTCCATATCTATATATTGTAGGTCTTCAGAGAAAGGGTAAATTTTCATGTCTAGTTTGTGGTCCTAAGATAAAATCTAGGCACTTAAAAATCTTAAGAAAGGAGGTGTTTGATGAGCATAGGCATTTCCTCTCTAAGAATCACAGATATAGAACAACCAAAAAAAAATATTTTCAATGGGAAGCAAGAGACTACATTAAAACCACGGAGAATGACACCTAACCTTTGGAAGATGCAATACAATAGAAATCATCAAGCTGGTACATATGGATCATCATATATGAATTGTTGTGTATTTTAATTTTTATTGTGAGTTGTTTATTGTAGTGGCCATATTTGATTTATGATGTAATTTATTTATAAACTAATATTCATGATGTACATCATGATCATGAAGGCATTAATGGGATTCCACGAGGAATGAAAAGTTATCCTATACAATTCAACAGGTTTCCCTACTATGAGCACCTACAAATTGCTCATTTGTTTGATACAATGCATATTGGAAAGAATGTGACTGAAACATTATGGTGACTACTGGAGATAAGGAGGGGGAAAGATAAAATTGTGAAATCTTGTAAATACATTTAAGAAGGAAACCATGCAATGAAAGACATCATCCAATTTCATAGCAACGGAGACCAAATTAATATAAACTCAATTCCATGGATGTTTACAGAGCAACAAAGCAATGTTGTCAAAGAGGTAATGCAGAAAATTAAATTTCCCACTGGATTTTGTGCGAACTTGAAGAATATCATAACAAAAAAGGTGATTTTGCGGGGGTCAAAACGCATGATTGGCACATATTTATCAAGGTAATTATTATTGTTATGTCCATAATTTTTTCTCTTGTTTGTATACTACTTGTTCAAACAAAGATCTGGTTTGTATATTGATACAGTATGTTCTACCTCTCTCTCTCCCAGACAACTTCGACAACAATGTCAAATAAGTTATATATAATCTTGGTAAATACATGAGGTAACTAACGATTAGTTGCTTGTTCTTAGTGTTTCTTTAATTCTTTGTATAATTTTTTTTTGTGCAATATTTCATGATATGTAATTTAATGTGTTTTTTTTTAAATATCGTTATTGGTTTGCGTCGCTTGTACATGGTTGACATATAAACAAATCCATAAAGAAGATATAAAGTATTGGAGGAGAGAAATTCCTCGTCTCAAGTGTGAAAATCAGAAGCATCTACCTTCAACATTTTTCAATGGAATATTGTTAGGAATATTGCACCTTCTATGGACAGAAGTTGTTCCTCTGGTCTGAATGGTTCAGATCCGGAACAAATGAGTGAACGAAAAAGGTTGAAGACCTTCCCTGAATGTTGTAAACAATTGGAATAATGCTTCGATGCAGAACCTATGTACCTGCAGAACATGTCAAACAAACAAGAACATCAAAGCTACCAGAACATTATTCACACATCCATACTAGTGACTAAGGAATCCAATAACATATACATGTGAGATCAATACAACAGATATGTGGGACGAAAATCAGCTTTGCATTAAGAAATCAATGAAGAAGCTTACAACCATTGTCTTAGTGTTGACAAACTCCTCCACAAGACAAAAAACTCATCCCTGATAGCTCCAACTTGCTCTCTTGTGCTCTCCAATGGATTGGGATAGATAGTCAATTCAACAACATAACATTACCATTTAGTACCCGCCCTCAACTATGGATATGATTTTGTATTTATAGGGATCAATGGATAGGGATAGTTGAGAGAATTGAGGGTGAGGTGGATATAAGATCCTACCAAGAGGGATCGACTCCAACTAACCTATATTGATAGAGATAAGGGAGGACACGAGGCTCATGTTCTAGAAGCCTTGAGAATCTTCTTTTTTTCCATTTTTACCAAGGGTGCTGCTTATGTTCCTTTATGACAGAGCAGTGAAGGGTAAGAACCTCTTCAATAACAAAGCATATACGTGGTGGCACCACTTTTCTATAACAGGACTCAGACCGTGCTGAACAAGGTACCGATCATCAACTAACGGGAAAGCACGGTGCTATGTTTTTTCATGTAGAATTGACATCCAAAGCATGTTTTCCACTCCAAGTTTGGGATTTAGGGAAAACATAGATGTTAAGGATCTCATCACATGTTGGTGACAGGATTTAGGTATAACAACATAGGATCACTACATCATACACCAAGTTGAGGAGATTGAGTTGTGTGGACCTATGCACTCAAGGTCCATGTGGATGGTTGAGAGGCAGTTGAAATTTATGAAGGGTTTGGTGAGACAATGTGCACATACTGAAGGTTATATGATGTAAGGATATATAGTATACCAAAACATGTTGCATGTTAGTGAATATCTTCCTAATTTAGCATCAAAGCTCAATTTATGTCGCATTTGTGATCCGGACTTCAATAACAATTTTGAAGGGGAGCAACTAAAGGGGAAAGGTAGATCGAGGAAGGTGAAAGGTAATTATTAGCTAGTGGATGTTAATTATATAGTTCATATTATAATTTCATTTTCAATTTATTGCATCAATTAAGAGCATATACTTTGCTCAGAAAATTTACATTTGTCTTGAATTTTAATGTTTATTGTCATTAAACAATTGGTCGAGAGTGGGATGCAATTCATTTATACATCGCAAACAATATTGATTGGATGAAGGTATGGATTGAACAATGCAAACAATCGGGTGATGGAATATCATGGGAAGGTGTAGCTTCATTGGTAAAAGAAGCACATTGCAATGGAGATAGAAATATTACAAAAAGGGAAATCGATTTAGCATATGGTTTAAAAGATAAAATGGCAAGCATATTAATCAATCACTCTAAATATTTTATTTTGAAAATTACATTTTGATGTACATGTTTCTCTTTTCCATGTATTTCTGCATAAATATTAAATCATTGTGTAATATTTTTGTTTATTGCTTTTTGTAAGTAAAACACCATAAGGCTATGGTTTGCAATGGTTGTAGATATCGCATTGAAAAATTGGATGAAACAAATAAAACATCAGATTGTGGGATATTTGCAGTATTTGAGGTGACCAATGTTTCATCTAGAAGTGACAGACATCCAGAATTTTCAGAAAATCGATACTATGGGTATTTGGAAGATATTCTACATTGTGACTTTAGATCCTTCAAGGTAGTTTGTTCATTTTCAAATGGTACAGGTTACGATTGAATCAAAATCATCTCGATAGAACTATTATTGAACATGATAATGGATTTACGATGGTAAATAAAAGGTTTCTTGAGCCAAGAACGAAGTTTTATCGTCTTCTTCCAATCCAATGTGAACGAGTATTTTACTCAGAGGTTCCAGGTAAAGTGGGTTGGTCATTTGTTGTGAGACATGATCCAAGGGGAAGGCCGGTAAAGTATAACCTAGATGATGGCAATGAAGAGGGCTATCTGGAAGAATAAGACGATGATGAAGAACATGATCAACATGAGTTAGATGATGATGATGATCTAGCAAAAGATGTCCAAGAATTAGTTGAATCAGATGATGTAGTAGACAATGTCCATGAATATATTATCGACAATGACATGATGAACGTAACTAACTTAGATGACGATAATGATATGGCAAATCCTTACAATTTTGAATATGGATCTTATGATATGGATGATGACATGGATGAACAAGATGATGACTTGGATGAACAAGACGATGAAATATATTGAAAGGTAAATATTTAATTAGACCTATTCTTTTAT
>LPNX010482059.1:51195-64725 GCA_001517045.1 Pseudotsuga menziesii
ATCATCATCATCATCATCATCATCATCATTATCATCATCATCATCATAATCATCATAATCATAATAATCATCATTATAATTATGATCACCATATAAATCATCATCATCATCATGACCCTCATCATCATCATCATAATCATCATAATAATCATAATCATCATCATCATAATCATCATATGCATCATCATAATCATCATCATCATCATTATAATCATCATCATCATCAGCATCATCATTGTAATCAATATAATCATTGTATTCATCATCATCACCATCATGACCATCACCATCTTCATCATCATCATCATCATCATCATCATCATCGTCGTCATCGTCATCGTCTTCATCCTCATGATAATCATCATCATGATCAGCATCATCATCATCATAATCATGTTCATCATTATCATCTTCATCATCATCATGATGACCATCACCATCATCATCATCCTCATCATCCTCATTGTCTTCGGCATCATCATCTTTATCATCATCGTCTTCATCATCATGACCCTCATCATCATCATCATCAACATCATCATCGTCATGTTGATCGTCATCATATTCAACATCATCGTCTTCAACATCATGACCCTCATCATCATCATCATCATCATCATCATCATCATGATCCTAATCATCATCATCGTCATCATCATGACCTTCATCATCATCATCGTCGTCATCATCATCATCATCATCATCATCATGTTGATCATTATTGTCGTCGTCGTCATCATCATGTTGATCGTCATCATCATTGTCTTCATCATCATGACCCTCATCATCATCATCATTGTCATCATCATGTTGATCGTCATCATATTCAACATCATAATCATCACCATTATGATCATCTTCATCATCATCACCATCATCATCATCATCGTCATCGTCATCGTCTTCATCATCATGACCCTCATCATCATCATCGTTGTCACTGTCATCATCATCATGTTGATTGCCATCGTATTCATCATTATGATCAGTATTTATGAAAACCAAACCAAAGTAATATTTTATTAAGAAATTTAAAAGATGCAAATTTTAACATGAAACTTATTCATAAACATAAGATAATATTTTTTATATCATTAGTACATTAATACTTTTTTAAATTCACAACAATTGAAAAACGGATTTTTAATGAATGCAAAAGAAAGGTTACTCCAATTCATTCTATAAATGGTGGTAGATGGTAGTGGTTATAAGACATAGAGATTATACGACAAGGTTCATAGAATTTAGATTTGAAGTATTAGATGTTTTACAGGTTAATGGTTAAATGGATTAATGGGTTTAGGTTTTATATGGACTAAAGGATTTAGAGGCAGTTAGAAATTAAAGGTGTTGTGGGGTATATAGGTTGGAGGTTATAAGTGTTAAGCACTATCATGTTAAAGGTTATAGGAATTAACAACTATATGGGCCATAGGGATGATGATGAATACACCTTTCAACATTAAGGGTTACGATGGTTATTACTTATTAGGGGTTATATATTTAGAGTTGAATTATTTGATGTACTTATAGGGATTAAGGGTTAAATGGATTAACAAGTCTAGGTGCTATATGAACTAAAGGATATATGGGTTATCAATTATAGGTGTTATGACATACATAACTTGGAGGTTATAATTATTAAGGGCTATATTAATGCTAAGGGTTATAGGGATTAAGGTTTATGGGGATCAAGTGATTATAAGGGTTAGAGCTTATCAACATTAAGGGTTATAATATGTATTTCTTATATTAAGGGTTATAGTGATTAGGGGTGATAAAATGTAATGGATTAGAGATTATGGGTTAGATGTGAGGGATTATAGTGTTTATGTGTTATAGTGATATGGAATAAGGAATTATAACAAGTAAGGGCCATATGTTAAATGTGTGAATACTATATGTGCATTCATTGTTAGATGTTATAAGTGTCAATAACTAAGGGTTACCATTAAAAGTTATAAGTGGTAGGAGTTATGTATTCATGGTCATAAGTGTTAAATTTTGTAGGGATTTAAGGTTATGTTAAGGGTTAGTGGTAAGAGGATATATATGATAATGGTTATATGGATTAGGTGTTAGTAATAATTTTTTTTTAATATTAAATATCAAAAATTAAAAAAGAAACCTATTAATTAAAAAAAATGAAAAACAAAACACGTTGACATACCTTAACTCACTCTGTCGTTCTGAATTGAGTTGAAATATGCCTCCTATCGCCACTGAGTGGAATATGAACTCTACCTCTCGGAACTAAGCGAACTGTACTGGACTCTACCTCCCATAACGTGGACTATGAACTCTACCTCTCATCGTTGAGTGAACTGTGGAATTCGCCTCCTTTTGGTTCTAAACTATGGACTCTACCTCCTTTGGGTAGGAGCTGAAGTTGCTACAATATATCAAGATAGGAACATAATTCCTCCTAAATTGGTGAGTTTATGTCATATCTAATATATCTCTCATTTTACTCATATTTGTTCAGGGTTTGGGGGTTACGAAATAGGTTCAAGGTTCGGGTCATAGCGTTTTCAGAGGGTTCGATTCCCTCAGTGAGAGAAGGGACTAGAGCTCTTAATATTACTATGTTCCTAGGAAGTTTGTGTTAAGACTTATGGTTCCAGACCTCCCTAGTGTCTAGGCCTCCTATATCATAGTCAACACCTCTATTTGGGTTGTTCGAACACCCACTTCTCTTCTAAAATCCTCTTCTAGTGTGTTCTATTATCACTTACATTCAACCCTTGACATCTTAGGCGCCCTTCCCATCCACCCACCTAGAAGTCATATATTCCACTAAAGAACAAATATTCAAAACTTGACATTCTCTCCAACAACTAAGGATTCATGTTTGATTCCAGACTTTTCTTCCACATTTGCTTTGTAATTTAGATTCCTACTAATATGGAATGCCCTGAATTGAATAAAAGTTTTTAAAATATGTTGAATTCGTTGAAAAATTATTTTTAATGCCAAATTGTTGAATTCTGTGTTCGAGTTGAGGGCTTTGATGTGCAGAAATCCCTTGTTGGTTGTGGGAGAGAAGGTTGACTATCCCATCTTATACTAGTTATTACATGTATATTAGAGCAAGCTATGTTTATTAAATTTATCACCTCATCTTACTTATTATAACTAATACCATACATATGATCCGTATGACTATGCTTAGTTATGGTTCCCGTATTTGACATATTGATCTAAGAGTGATTATGCAATACCCATGATATTGAGCAATAGTATTGGGTTGATTCATATCACTTCTTATTATGTAAATATAGCATACTCTTTTATGGAATAAAGGCATACAATCTCTGTCATAGTGTAGAGTAAATTCAGTACAATGTTCATTATGTAATTAATCTCACACCTATTGATTAGTGTGTAGATCTATTTCTTGTCCTTATTTGAGACCATGTTTCTCATGGTTCAATCACTTACTGCCACTGGTTAAATATTGGTGATAGGGTAGTGTATTTATTAGGGATTAACTTATGACATAATCATGGTAATCTAACAGCCTTATACTTAGTTGATACGTCACATGATAGATAGAGTTGAACAGGCTCATTATTATGTATACATGGTGTTAGTTACTTACAAACTCGATACTCTGCTTACTTGTACATTATTATATAGTATATATTATGGAAACATAGGTACCATTCATCATAAGTAGTGAGCTTAGAGCTTATATATGGAACTACTTGAACCTTTTAAGGTGAAGTAAGGTGAAGAGTAACATTATGGATATCATACTTGATTCCTGGGTATTCAATGTCCATATTAGCCTTATCTCTCTAATTGGGTAGTGTATGATTATGTATTCCTATGGATACCGTAGGAATAGAATAACATTAAAATTACACATATTAGGAGGATATACTATCTTTTTATATTAGGGAAACATCATATATAATTTATAGAACATGATATCCTTATATTAGAGTCATTACATGTGTACATGGTTCGTAACAAGCTAACATCTTGCTTCTGATATCAATATCATAAAAATAGAGCCAATCACATGGGGTTATACTAGTACTGTAATTTCATATGTTACCAATATAATGGAAATAGTTCTGATATCATGTTCATTAACTATAATGTTAGAACCAATACGGTATAATACTAAACAAGCATAACTAAGAAGGAGTAAGCATAACCAGTAGCTTGAATAAGCTTACACATATATTAAGAAGTAATGAATCTCATAGTAACCAAACTCGTGCTTATAGTTACAACCATAAAGTAATCATACTACTAAGAAGAATCAGAGTAATTACAAGCAGATTTGAGTTACAACCATATTGTTATCATTCAAGTCAAGGGTACTCATAGTAATCAAATCCTGTACGATGTGAATCCCATAAAATAGGGTAATATTTAGTGTTATGCTTATACATGTATAATTATTTCCATTACCTAAGCTATGAATACTGGTTAATATTGACTATCAATAAGCTCTTATATTACTGAGATAACATAATACCTAACCTCACTAGAGATCCTGAGAAATATACATATCATATTCATTACGGATAAACAAAGGGTGATAACATGGCAAAATCACTTGTTTATAAGGTCTAGTATGGTTCTAATTACTGGATAACCTATAGATCTTGATATGAGTGGTTTATTGATATCACATTGATTAGATATATAATGGAGATTACACTTACAACATCTGTACAGGATATAAGTAGTATGTTCAATGGGATTCATGATATTATAATAGGTATGTACTATCCTGTATAGTAATACTGGTAAATATTATGTACCTACTAGTTATGATACTATGTTCCCATAAGATATAACATACAATATGTGAATGCCAACTACTCAGCTTTATCTTAATAATGGACAAGCTTACATACCGTATCATGATTAAACCATGCTTATTGAGATCTAAGCTTACATAACCTATCATGAAGTAAGACTAATAAATATCACTCAGCTTAATTACTTAATCAATGGTAAGGATAAAGTGATCGTACTAGTTACATGCTTATTCAAATCAATCAATGGTTATACTTCAAGTAAGCAATGCCAAGCTCTATTAAAATATCTGTACAAACTACTAGTATAAGCTTAGAGTTATAGCATTGGATTGGATTCATTACACTAACTACATGTCACTTATTGAATAGATAGAACTAATACCATTACTTCCATCACTATGATACTAGCTTAAGTTGTTTGTGATTCCAATCAATTATTATACTTATGATTACATAAACTATACATAACTCAAGTTTTCTCACCTGTTAAGAAGCTTTAGAAACCCGCCAAACACTATAATATGAATCATAGCCAATAGATCTCAGAGATATGGCACACTTCCTATGGCTTCTTCTTCCAAGCAAAGTGAAAATTTCTGTATACATTGCAGGATAAGAGGATTGTCCTTTTTCAAACCACTAGAATTATCACTAGGATTTATGGCAGGTGCATTGGCTAGAATGTTAGTAAGCCATTGGTTGCACTTTCTTGACATATAAGGGTTTGTTTCTCTTTCTCTGCATGGTACTAGAATATACCAATTATGCATGGCTCTTTCTCTCTCTACCTCACACATGACCTTATTGAGATACTAATTGTTGGTCCATGATTATTGGAGCTAGGCCATGACTATTTGAAGGTTTCTAGATATGGCTTGTGACTATTTCAAGGATGCTAGGGCTGGGTTGTGATAGTTTGAGCCTTCCTAGGTTGGGTTGTAACCCTTGTTGACATGCTAGTGTTTGGTTGTGAATGTTATGATCATGTTAAGGTTGAGCCATGACCATGGTTGGACTCTTAAGGTTGGTCCGTGACCTTGTCACTATTGTACTTTTACTTTAGTATTCTGGTTTATTTTATTTCCATTAAAGAACAAATTCGTTAAATTGTTGTAAAACCCTAATTACCCTAAAACATTAACAACTAGCATTCACATTGCATGAGTAACCCACAATTTATGAGGAATCTATAGGTAAAAAAATGCCCCATCAATATTGTAGGTTGATTTTTTCTTTCATTTTCTAATTAGATAGGCATCTTTCATTTTAAACTTACTGTAGGTGAGTTTACAATGAAAATCTCACTTACCATCACTTCAAGCATCAAGTTCAACCAATGAATTTGAGAATAAGGACTTTCGTACCCTAAATGAATTGTGGGCGATGCCACCTTTGTTTTACTTTTGAAATGATTTTCCCATGATAATATTCTATGTTTAAATGCCTTTCTAAAAGGGGGACTTGTATAAGAACCTTTTTCTTGTTTTAAATGCAATGACTACTTGCTTCTTGTTTATGATAAATCTACCTCTCAATCTTGTTTTGAGCTATTGTACACTATGCATGAACCTAATATATCTACTGCAATGTACTAGAATATACAATTATGCATGGAATTAGTTCTTCTGCATTATCATAATTTAGGGCATGAAGAAGGTTTTCCATAGGTGTAGTTTCTAGAATGCGTTCCACTATTTCTCCACCCATATTTCCTCAATAAAAATTCATCTAGTGATAGGCAAATAGTGATGTCCAAAATTCTTCTCAACCCCCATATGGGCCTTAAAAATTAAGAAGATGTAACTATTTACCTAATCCATGACTATGAACAATCATGCATAGGCATGAAAATACTACAAATTAATTGGAAAGAGAGATAGAAGAGGTCCACCCAATCACCAAACCTCCTGAGAACCCATTAGCCTCCGATGAAACAAACTCCCAATTAGTAAACATATTCTTTAGAAACAAAATGAAAATAATAACCATGAAAGGAAACTATTATAATCTTGGAAAAATCCAAGACCAAGCAAAACTTTGCTGGAAATTAATGGATAGTAGTCTAGAAAATATTAATAAAAACATTGTTTCATGAGATAAAATAATGCTTTAGGACTGTTACCCCCTTTTTTGCATGGGTGGTCAATTGGAGTTTTGCTGAGCTAAATTGGGCTAATTCCTAGTGTTTTTGAGCATGAGTTTGTTGAGCTAAACTGGGCTAGTTCTTGGCATGATTCCTGGGCTTTGTGTTGGGCTAGTTATTGGCATGATTGCTTCTTAGCTCACAAAATTAGCCCATAATTGGCTTTCTACTCATTCTTTGCTGCTAAAACACACCCAAAACTACTGTTCAATTGCATAAGTCATCCCATAATATGGATAGGAGGCCGCTTTCTGCTGCTAGACATTCCCAGAAACATTGGTACTACTGATTGAGGTTTGTAATGCACCTAGAGGCTCAGAACGGTTCATATAATGTCCAGGTTTGGGATTTATGGTTGTTTTCATTCCCATATTTGTTACTCTCATGCTGTCTTTTCCCACAATCAGCCCAGAATTAGAAATGAATGTTGTTTTAGGGCTGGTTGAGGCCACAAACAGACTAAGAATTTCCCATAGTGCTGTAAAAATGGTATAGACCTGTCTAAAAGGTAATCTTTGTCATAACACAAAGCTTTCTAATCCATTTACTAATTACAAGCAATCTTTGTCATAGGACCATAAAGATAACCAGAGGGTTTTTTGTTCTTCTCACAGAGATGAATATTTTATTCTGGAAATGTATGTGACCTATATGCTTAGTGGGGACGAGTACTGAAACCAATAAATACCTTTTTTTTGTTGAAAAAGGCTTATCATTGTAAGTTAATATAAAGTACAAAAAGTAGGCATTTACATCACTAAATTTCCTCTTTCCACCATAGTGAGGAAGGAAATCATATCCAACTGGGTTGTAATAGTAGAGGACATAGTGTACTCTCATACAAATTCACTTAACATAAATTTTAGTTTCTTAATCTTCCTAAAAACTTTGGAAATCCATTCAATTGAAGCCCCTTTCAGGATCCTCAAAGTTGCTTTATATCTTTTTTTCCATGAAAGAATTTGTATAAAATAATAGGTTTCATAATTCCACATGTCTCCATATGATTTTATATATGGAAGGCCTTACATAACCCCTCTAAGTTGGAATCACTTAAAATACCAAGCAATTTTGGGACTCAAGATACTACAAGAGATGGAAAATAAAATGGCTAAGACAATGATTGTTTAAAGAACTATGAGAATACAAAAGGGTATTGATTTCCTTGTAGCTTTTTTAATGGTGTTTCCAACCCATATTGAAGAAAAAATGGTTTCCTAGAATATCAAGTTGCAATTCTACTAGATAACAGATTCATAAAATAAAATTATAAAGATAACCAGAAGGTTTTCCAGTTCTTCTCATAGAGATGAATATTTCAATTTGGAAATGTCTATGTCCTATATTCTTGGAGGGAAGGTGTGATGAAACTAGTAAATACTTTTTTGTAATTGTTTCAGAAGGCTTAGCTTTATAAGTCAATATAATGTACAAAGACTAATCCTTTATATCATTGAATTTCCTCTTACCACCACAATGAGGAAGACAATCATATCCAAGTGGGTTGTAATAGTAGAGGACACAATGTACTCTCGTAGAAAGGAACTTAGCATAAATTTGAGCTTCGTAGTATTCCAAAAAACTTTAGAAATCCATTCAATTAAAACCATTTTTAGGATCCTAAAAATTGCTTTATATCTCTTTTTCCATGAATAGGATAGAGTAGTGATCTAGAGGACATGCCAAATGGACACCAATAAATTTCACCCAGAACATAGCATAATTGCTTCTCAACTCACAAAATTAGCCCAAAATTGGCTTTCTGCTGCTAAAACACGCCCAGAACTACTGTTCAAGTGCATAAGTCAGCCCAGAATATGGATAGGAGGCTGATTTCTTCTGCTATACATGCCCATAACTACTTTAGATCATTTTCATGAGTTCAAGCACTAATAGAAGCCACTTCAAACTTTTTCGTCCACCTTTTTTTCCCATGAAATATGGAACCAGAAAATTATTAATATATAGTGGTGTAAGATTTCACAGTTAGGCATACATATTATGTTGAGTTCTTGGGATTAAACCACATGGAAGACTTTAAAATTGTTCGACACTAGTGAATCATTCACCCATTATAAGGGAGAGAGGTGATGGATTTTAAAATCATTAGTGCTTTTCATCCTCGAGGATGGAGGTAATCCATCTTTTCAACCCTCCAGTGCATTGACTTTATACAGGAAATGGAAATCAGGCATTTCTCCACCTATATAGACTCAAGATTCTTGTGCAAAGCATGCTTTTCAATTGTATGAGGATAGCCATTTTACAATTCAATACTTTAAGGGTTCAACAATAAGAGCAACATATTGTTCTGGAGCCTGCTTCAACCAAAATATTGGTAGCTTCTTCCTTATTCACCCCTTAGTATACTTAGTAGAACACGGACTTAAAATATGGATTCACATAAACTTTGTTGGAAATTAATGGATAGTAGTCTAGACATATATATGCCAAAATGAATAGCATTGGAGGGATGGAATTATGAGGGATTGATGTCTAGAGAAGGAATGTTTTCTCCATGTGTTGCATAAGTAAGTATTGTGGTTTTCAAACAATTGATCCAACATAAAATTTCAATAGTGGTATACTTAGTAAATCCTACCCTTTCCTTTCAGTTATAGAAATTGTCCTAATAATTCTATACATCCTTATTCACCTTAGTGGTGCCATAGGCTAGCTAGGGCATGGAATGGAGATTGCAGTATAAACGAAACAATTATTCCATGAAATTTTTAGGTATATGTTTCCTTTGTCTATCCTCAATGTTTATTCATTTATGGCATATCTTGCACCTTACATCTGCAAACTCAGGATTGTATTATTCATTTTTTCCAAAACCTACAAACCCTAATTTCCCTATTGTTTGTCTATTGTTATCTCTCGTATACCTCTCAACGTTTGGTTGTAACCCTAAATGATGGATCCATTCCATTCCATTCATGAAGAATTCCATTCAAAATGAACCCTAAACATGAAGAATTCATGTTCATGATTTTACATAGTAAATGATGAATATAAGAGGAAGATTGGCTTAGCTGGATTTATTCTCGACGTTTCGAGCCACAAAGTAGGCCTCATCATCAGGAGAAATTATCTCGAGGTTATTTAAGGTACGGAAAATAGCACATTAATAAGTGTAAGGTCATATTTTTAATTAAAAAAAATTAGTTTATAGCCGACAGCTCTAAATATTAGACCTAAAATTTTTATTAAAGTTTTAGGTTTTAATATAAAGATAATATTACAATTATTAAATTGATAATTAATAAATCCTACATATTATTAAAGTTATTAAATTAAACTGATAATTAATATTTAATAAAAATTATTAAAATTATTAATTTAGTAATTAATTAAGAATTTAATAACTAGAGTCATTGTTTTTTATGTGTGTTATTGTTTTTAATATGGTGGATAATAGGGCACCAACACTCATTGAGTTTAAGGCCATCATCCCTATTTAGGTTTAATGGAAATTTTTCTATCTCTATTGCCTCCCTGGTTTTCCTCCTCTTGTAATGTTCCTCTCTAGTGATAAGTTTTGTTTCTTCAATGCGTATGTGGTTGCATGAGTGGTGGGCATGTTCAGTTAGAGCTGATTTTTTATGACAATCATGCATGATGTCTGCACAATGTTCCTTGAGCCTCACTTGGACAGAGCGTCCAGTTTTCCCAATATAGGGAATCTCACATGAGCAGGGAACATTGTAGACACCTTTCTGTTTTAATAATTCTACTGGGTATTTGGAGTAATCTAGCATTCTGCCTACTGAGTTTGGAGGATCAAAGGTGACTCTAATTTTCCTTTTATGAAGAATCCTAGCTATAACATCTGTTGTTCCTTTAATATGAGGAAGAGTGATCTTGGTTCCATCAATGTTCTTATTTTGTTTTTGAGACCTGTTATGAGCTTTCTGGATAACCTTTGTAATTTGATTTTTGTTGTATCCATTCATTTGGAAGATCAAGAAACTGACCATTTGTCCAGTGTCTTCCAAATGAATGGATACAACAAAAATCAAATTACAAAGGTTATCCAGAAAGCTCGTAACAGGTCTCAAAAAAATAATAATAACATTGATGGAACCAAGATCACTCTTCCTTATATTAAAGCAACAATAAATGTTATAGCTAGGATTCCTCATAAAAGGAACATTAGAGTCACCTTTTCTCCTCCAACCTCAGTAGGAAAAATGCTATATTCCTCCAAAGACGCAGTAGAACCATTAAAACATAAAGGTGTCTACAGTGTTCCCTGCTCATGTGAGATTCCCTACATTGGGGAAACTGGATGCTCCATCCAAGTGAGGTTCAAGGAACATTCTGTAGAAATCATGCACGATCGTCATAAAAAATCAGCTCTAGCTGAACATGCCCACCACTCATGCCGCCACATACATATTGAAGAAACAAAACTTATCACTAGAGAGGAACATTACAAGAGGAGGAAAATCAGGGAGGCCGAAGAGATAGAAAAATTTCCATTAAACCTAAATAGGGATGCTGGCCTTAAACTCAATGAGTGTTGGTTCCCTATTATTCGCCATCTTAAAAAAAATAACACACATAAAAAACAAGGACTCTAATTATTAAATTCTTAATTAAATATTAAATTAATAATTTTAATAATTTTTATTAAATATTAATTATCAATTTAATTTAATAACTTTAATAATATGTAAGATTTATTAATTATCAATTTAATAATTGTAATATTATCTTTATATTAAAACCTAAAACTTTAATAAAAATTTTAGGTCTAATATTTAGAGCTATCAGCTATAAACTAAAAAAAAATTAATTAAAAATATGATCTTACACTTATTAATGTGCTATTTTCTATACCAGAAATAACCTCAAGATACTTTCTCCTGATGATGTGCCCTACTTTGTGGCTTGAAACATTGAGAATAAATCCAGCTAACACAGTCTTCCTCTTATATTCATGAATAATTCCATTCAATTCAACCCTAAACGATGGATCCAGATGCAACTCATACAACCTCAAAACCATAATGGCTATCGGGACAAGATTTGGACGGGACAAATCAGTCGTTTCCAACAATGTAACTTGAGGCAAAATTCCATTTCCTTGTTTAAAATTTTTCTTCATATCAAGCTAAGAATACTGTGATGATGGAGGATCCTACATCTCTCTCTTGAAGATATTGTAGATACAATGTCTAAATCTAAAAGGCCTCCCTGGGCCTCCCAGCCCGGGGCTCTCTTGTACAAGTTGTAGATCAGCATAAAACGTTTGGTTTTTTTAAAACAAGTGTTCAGCCTTGAAGATCCACATCTACCATATGAAGGATTTGTTCAACATTATTAAGTACCCTTATTTGAAAATTGTTCTTCATTGACTGAAAATGATCATGCTTGATGACAAAAAGAGGTATAGTCCAAAGAGTAACATCTGCAACGTGTGCATTGAGTTATTCGGTTCATTGGATACATGGGTAAACACTAAAACTTGGAAGCGTAAAACCATGCATAAATATATGATCTTCGTAGACACTTGTGTAAATATCAAGAAAATAGTTAATGAAAAAATGAATAGATAAGGATTGAGTGATTCGGTTCATTGGATATAGGGGTTGCATCTATTTTTAAACATTTGTTACAATTTTATAACATTTAGTTTAGGAGTTTGTTGTGATGAGATGGGAGTTTTTCTAAGTTATATGTAAGCCTACGAGTGTAGAGTAAGGAGAGAGGAGTAGCCAAGAAAACAAATAATCAGGCCCATGTAGACTGGAGAACTGACCTAGAAGCTGTGTGATCAGGTCGGTGTAGTGTTAGAAGCTCTCAGAATGTGAACTCATCTATAGAGGTTGGAGAAACTAATGCATTTCGTTGGATATCCACATATATGCTATACTACCGACATCTTAAATTTGTTTATATGACTTTAGCCTTGTCTACAGGGAGCACAATATGAGTGTAGACCATTTATCTAAGGAAGCATTGAATATGAAGGCTGGCTTCCTCTCCTTCTTGTAACTTTTAGAAGGAGAAATCATTGAGCAAGGCATGATACAATTAATTTAAGAGTTTTTTTATTTGTGTGGCATAGTATTTTTTGGTTCTTTCTACTATGGGATACATCAACATCTTTCTTTTTTTAACTGGGGATATAGATTTGTGTTCATCCCCTCAGGGGTGTGTTTTCTCCACTCTCGATGCCTCCTTGGATAAGTTGTTTGGGATCCTTATGTTCTCCATGTGGTATTGATCCTTTAGTCATGTTGGGATTGTGGGTTCTGTCCCTACCCTTGAGATATTTTCTGATACTTATGATCTCCACTCATTAATGGACTGACTTATTGCCAGGACTATGTAAAATTTACCTTTTATTCACTACTAAATATCAAGGAACACCTCTTTTTCTTCTGAAAAAAAGATACAGAATATTTGCAAATGATTTTATCACATATATTGAGATCTGTAAACTGGGTTTTTTATATTTTTGGGTGAGGAAACAAACTAAATTAAAATAGGTATAGCTAGGAATATTGTAAAAAACATAGTTTGTATTTTGAGATTAATTGGCTGAAGCATTTAATATGGAATGATTTGATATATATATATATATATATATATATA
>LPNX010482059.1:64828-205700 GCA_001517045.1 Pseudotsuga menziesii
ATTTTGTTCAGGATAATGGATATATCACCATTATGTCATTCTTATAAGTCTTTTTAAGTTTTTTGCTGGTATTTTGCTATTTTTTGCCAAAATTTTTTCCATCCATGGTGCAGGTAGAACTAAATAGGTATTTTTCAGACTTGTATTCCTCCAGCGAGGGGAGTTTGGGAAGGCTAGAGGAAAGTGAGACATCTAGTAGGTATACAAGGGCTAGATCAACTAGATGTCATAAGATCAGAATAAAATTCAATAAACGCATGGAATCTTTTCGCAGAGGAGGGGGGTCATGTTCCTATGATGATGAGACAGTAGGAGACATCGAGGTGCCCTTAAGGTACAAACACCTAGTGAAACAATGGGTACCTAGGGATATTCCTCAAGTAAACACCGATTTTTGTGTGAATGAGAGGATATATAGAATTGCATCGTCGTCATTACATGGAATGGGGTTGTTTTGCATGGATGGCATAAAGGTTGGATACGAAATATGTACAGAATTGATGGAGTATGTTGGAACCTCTTACAACTACAGTGATTGGATGCGCCTGGTCCAATATACATGAAGTATGCGTAGATATGGGTTGTCAACAAATTATATACAGTTGAAAGACAAAGATCAAAATAAAGGAGCAACATTGTACATTGAATTAAGGCCAAAAATAACTAGGAATATTGCGAGGCTTATCAATAGTACATAACCAAGGTCTACACTTAAGAAATCCAACTTCATATTCGAGTCGCGTGAAGGAAACCGTGTCTTTGTATGTGCCTTTAAATCAATAGCTACTAGGGAAGAACTGCTTATTAATTACAATTTGAATCATGTAGATACAAACAAGGTTAGTATGGTTGTGGTACATCCAACAATTCACCCAGCCTTTAGTAATTATTTTAACATCTTTATGATTTTTCCTTAGCATATAATTATAATTTTCTATTAAATTTCGTATGTTGACTTCGAAGGGAGGTGATGGGGGGCTCATCACCCCAGCAGAAGGTGAGATGAGTACACGATCCGCGAGACAATAGGTATACATCAAAATGTTATGTTTTAAAATTATTTTAGTGAGTATTTTGGTTTCGTTAGGTAATTTTTAGTATGTTTTTGATGCAGGGTTCTGTCAGGGGAAACTCCCACATAGTATATGTTAGTAGACCTTCCTCAAGACAGTAGGTATACATCCATATTGCCATTGTAAAAATTTAGGATGGACAAATAGATTTGTTGTTATGTATTTTCATTAGTATATTCGGTTCGTGTATATAATCTTATATATTTTCCTTTCAGAGTGTTGATTAGGGAATCAAACCAGCTATTGATCAACCGACTACAACATTGGGGCAATAGGTAAACATGAATGTAATTCTACATTTTAAATAATTTAATTTGAATGTAATTATGCAGCATCGCGTAGCATAATGTTTTTTTTGGTATGTATTTTTTTGTTTTTATGTTTTTGATCATGATGATAATGTTGTCTACTTTTTTTGCAGGTTTGTGATCGAGGAAAGTCCCCAACTGTTGATTAGACGACTAGAGCCTTGAGGCAACCTATAAACCTAAATGTAATTCCACATCCTAAATACTTCAAAATTGTACACATATAAAACATGTAGCATAATGTTTATTTTTGTTATGTAATTTTTAGTTTTTACATATTGCGTTCATTGTGATAATGTTCTCTACTTTTTTTTGTAGGTGGATGATCGGGGAAATTCCCCAACTGTTGATCAGACCATGCCCTCCTCTAGGCATTAGGTAAACCTAGATTTAATCCTAGGAATCTATCATGATAGACAATTTTTGTTAGTATAATTTTTTCCGGAGACTATTGCTTCAAATACTAAGCAATGTTTTATATATTTATGTTGTAGACATGGGATTCAGTTTATGAAACACCAACTCACTCTATGACACCCCTGAGGCGAGCAGAGGGTGCAACTGATGTTGATTAACCCACAACAGATGCTACAGAAGAAGGGGTGGATGCAAGGTTAGATACTAATTCTGATGCTGAAGCAACATTTCCTTGATCTTCTCGTGTCACTAGCACTGGTTCAATAGTGACAACACTTTTGGTGAACGAAGAACTCGTTCTAATAATGATAGAGATGATTCCAGGTGATTATAGATTGTTCAATTTAGTTTTTATAATTTGTGTCTAATATATCGATAATATTTTTTAATGTTGACTAATGATGGCATTAATGTTTTGCAGGAAATGATGTATTTTATAAAATATAAATGATTTGTCCTTGGATATCTTCGGGCCTACCATCTGTACAAGGTGGGATAGACAGGAAAAATATTTAAAGGATGAGCTGACTAATCGTTTGGTTGGTCTGTTTGGAAAAGATATCTTTGATACATTGAAGGTCCTATAGAAGGCTGGACAACATCTAAAGATTGTCTGAGACCAATATAGGGTTCACCTAGAAAAGAACCCTAGGTATGAGCGCCCTCTTATAATTCCATTAAGGGAGTGGAAAGCCCTAGTGGAATATGGAAAAGACAAGGATCTGAGAAAATCAGGAAAGATACTACCAGGAACAGGGAGGTATGCAATGCATTCCAAAATGTAATGGTAAGCCTTATTATTATTAATTTTTATATTGAATTTGGAACATCGAATAATGTAATTCAAAACTTGATTAGGTTGTCAGACACATCTAAGGCCACCAAGGAAAGAATGGAAAAAATTGGTCAACACAAGCTTGGGCCTGGTGGCTATTGAAATTTGGCGGCCCGATATGTAAGTATCGAAAACCCGAAACTGCATCCAAATAATATATAGACAATTATTTTCATTTTATTCTAAAAAAAATGTAAAATTAATGACATCATGCAAATATGTAGGCTGAACGGTTCAAAGAATCGCCCACTGAGGAAGACATGAAGCTTGGCTTCGAATAGGGCTTTGATGCCGTCGTTGAATGCTGAAGAAGCTTGTCTGGGCATACTGCACGATATTCTATTGATCCATCTGGTGCACAGGTATATAAGAACTATATAGTTTAATGATAATTTATTAATTCTCATGCAATTATTCATTATACAAAATAAACATAAATTAACTATTCATTTTTTAGCAGAAAAGTAACGATCTCATTCATGTCGAGGATGTACACTAACCAGACGAAGATCATGCTTTGATTCATAGTAATGAATTTATTAATGTGCTATTGTTTTGTATAGATAATTGTAGATGATGAACATTAATTCTAATTCTACACAATTCAACTACAGAGCATGTAGATGCAGATAACACTGAACAGGTTGAGCCTGTACAGGATAATGATGAACATGCTAATGTGCCCATGCAAGGTAAAAAAACACCTTTGTAATGTTTTTTTAAATGAATTACTTGTATTTATAAAAATAAAAATAAATTAATGAAACATTTTGACATTATTGCATAAATTCATAGCCCCTCGCCACAAGTTCAACCTTGCGAGCAGTATAGTAGGGAGATCAATGAGCAGATTTCAGAAGATGTGCTTCTAGGTAAATATGTATAGAGAAGAAAAGTAAAAAGGAAGTGACTAAAGAAATTTTGAGTAATTCTTATTTATAATAAAAAAATTACATGGTTTTTTCCTCTATTTCATGAATGAATGGTTAATGAATGCTTTAATGAATGCTTTAATGAATGATTTAATGAATGGTTCAATGAATATTTTTTTCAACTGTTGAATGATTGAGTGGTTTAATGAATGATTTAATGAAAGCTTCTTTCAGCTAATGAGTGAAATAATTTGCAGTAAATTCATATTTGCAAGTAGATGCATTAGGTTTGGGGAATTGAGAGTGATGTGAGGGGGGGGGGGAATGGGCCATAAGAGCTTCCACCTTCACTTGGTTGGTCCTGTTTAGTAGAGAATATTAAATTATTCTTGAAACAGAGATGAGATCAATGAATGGTAAGGAAGAATACATTAAAAATAGTTATTTCTATCATTGTAGTGTTTAAATTTTACTATTGCTATTTGACTCCTCCATTGGAACTTGTTATAGATAGCGTTGAGAAACATTTTCATAGTTAAGAGGAAAGAAATGGCATTTTGATGTGACCGATGGCCTTATATACATAGTGTATTTGGTTCTCCATGTTTTATCATGTGATCTATTATTAACAATTAATTTACTTGAATCATTGAATAGTATTGTAATTTACATTGTAATAGCATTGTATTTATTTAGATTGGTTTTGTTATTTTCATAAAAAGACAAATATTTATTTGATGGGTCCTAACATGAAACTATTGCAAGAGGAAAAAATTTGAAGTATGTTGAATGATTTTTTGAAAGGTAAATCAGAAGAAGACGGTGCAAAGCTCCACAAATCAAGGTATAATTATGTTTTCTTTTATTTGATTTATTGTGTATTGGGTATTTATGCATGTGCACACACACACATTTAGTTGATGATGGTGATTACCATACATTCAGGTGAACTTTGTTCTATCTGATCTATAAAATTACCTTAATTAGTTTGATTTATCAAGTTGTTTCTATAATTGAATAACTTGGAAAATAAACTTCTGATTTTTTTGAGTTAGTAAGTTGTAGAATCCAGTCTTTTCACAAATATTTTTAAAAATAGATCTAATGCATTTGTAGGCCAAGAAGTCCAAGAGAGTAATTTTATAATGTATATATATAGCCTTTCCTTTATTTCATTCTAGTAGTAGCATTAGAGTATGGTACTGGTGAGCTATTAGCAAACCCTAGTCTTAGATTGAGTGTATGAGGGTGGGGCCAATTTTCTTTTGGGTTCAATGGGAACAAAGCCTCAGTATGGTTGTATTCATGGATTGATATACATCTCAAAGGTATATTTTAAAACAATATGATTAAATTATTTTGATATCTCATTAATCATGAGTCAACCATCCACATATCCCGCAGATCGAACGTTGATAAACTAGGGCACTTACCAACAGGCTTCATCCATAAACTAGGCCACTTACCAATAATGTGCACTGTGTCATACTCAGCCAAATTTTAGAATAAAAAACCCTTTGTAATAGGTTGGATCAACATCATATTCGCCAAGAAAGAAACCCATAAGTGTTCTACATATTTTTTAGTGATGACCATAAGCTATGAAACCCTCGTATCATGATATGTAATAGTCCTTGTCCTTCTCCTTTAAGGGTTGTAACTGCTGAACATTACCACTATGTAGGGCTGAGATTATGCCCATATATTCCTTTTATAGGGTTGTTTATGCCAAAAGGATTTCCCAAAACTTTGGATTCAATGCCCAAATGCATTCAAAATTGTCCAAACATGAATTAGGACTGACCGAAATTCATGTTTTAGGGTTGTTATTATGCCGAGAATTGTTTTTTTAGATATGAATTTCAAGAATCCACCTCATGTTGCATAATATAAGTCTGAGAATTATCCTTAATATAAGTCTAAGAATGACCCTTACTGTTAAAAGGATGAAAGTTTATGATGCACTTTACTATTTTGAAATAGTGTATAATGGTAATGTTGATTGATATTTATTATGCATGTTGCATTTTACCTTTTTATGGTATACATTTTCTTGTCTTTGTTATTGAATATTTTAGTGAGATATTTTCTACTTGTGAGCTAACATAGCTCACTTTTATCACAAAGGATGAAAATTTTCTTAAAGGAAAAATATTAGACTATCCTATTTATATTGTTAGTATAAATAACTATATCTGAATTCATAGATGCGATACATGTTTTTTTAATGTATGGCATATGGAAAGCATGTGGAAGAAAAATAAATTGATGCATAGTTAATTCAAAGGAGTGATATGCTCAAAGTATACCCAGGTTCAAATGTCCTAGCTGATGGAATAGTAGTATGGGGTTCCAACCATATCAATCCAAGTATGATTACTAGTGGGTCAACACCAATGTCAAAGGAGGTTGGGGAGACAATAATATGAGTAGTGAAGGAATTTCAAGCACTCTAGATCATAAGCATTTAGACGGATCCACTGTTACCTTTTCAGCAGGAAGTTATCAGATACATAAGAGATATTAAGGTATCGGGGTACATAAAGCATGTAGGAACTTAATCAATCATAAATAAAAAGACCCAATAACGAGACATTAAAATAAGATTACAGGACATACTAAATCCAGGCAAGAGGATAATTAGCCGAATATAATTATTGAAATAAAAAAATAATGCATAAATACTAAATACAAATTTTGAAACCTATCGCCAAGTATATCCACCAATGAAATTCCCAATTTCAAATTCAAGAGTAGTCTAAGTGAAGGGTATAAGTTTAAAGCCTTAACATTCTAGAGCCTTGACATACCTAAAACAACAATAGTACTAGACCTTACTTTGGCTCAATTTTGGGCAAACTTTTCTTTGATCCTCAATATGAACCCAAGGCAATAAGTAATAGCCTATATTTTTTGTAACTGATAAGATAGATCCAAAAATTGGTGTCATCATATTCGAAAATGTGAGCATCAAATATTAGTCATTTCATGCCCTGAAAATATAAACCATAGAATCCTAAAATAAATCCTAATTTGCATTAATGATGATGATGTAACTTTTAGGACATTGTTACCCACCTATTTTCATGGGGTGTTCACTTATGTTTCAGAGGAGTTCTAGGATAATTCCTAGGATTTATGGACATGTCTAACAGGAGAGAGCAATTTTCTTTCCATCTCTAGGTTGACATGTGGGACAAAACCATAGTTTTGGGTGTATTTTAGCACCAAAAATGAGGCATCATTGTCAAATCTAGGTTAGAACTAAGTAGCATGTTGTACCAAGTAGCGAAGATTCTGTGAATACTGCTAGTGGTAGTGATGGTGCTCCTGTAGATTGCAAGGAACCCTCATATCTATGTGTCATCAAATAGGTTTAGATGTTGCTTTATCTCATATTTTTCATTTGGTTGAGACAACTCAAATGGATAAATCCCTAATTCAGAAGTTTGTTGATTATTTAATCTCTTGTCAAACATATCTTTGTTAAATCTCATAAATTATATTGAACACCAGCCATAGTGTTTCTAAATTGGCCTCATGTTTTACAAACATTTGCAGATAATACTAAGAAGTCCTTTGGAAATAAGAAATCAAATTTTGAGATTCATAATCAGATTAACTAGTCTTTTCATTAAACATGTTGTGTTGTACTTGCAGATTGCCAGTGTTTTTGTTCTTGTTGTTGTTGCATTGGATTTTGTGACATGGTTGGGCTGGTAATATTTTTCAAATCCCTTCCTAACATAATTTTACTTCAGAGCATACGTTCTTATAATTTTATTTTATTTGTATGTTTTATTTTTTATGAAAAAGAACAATTGAACAAGTTGATTACTTTAGTGCCTGTTTTCTATAGGTATCTTGGTGGAGTACTTAATTCCTATCCAAAAGAATGGATATCATGCACTAGTAATCACTTTGTTCTTGCACTTATGTTTGTTATCTCAGTTCTGGTCAGGGTAGGAATTTGATGCTTATGAGAATGATGGCTGTAGTCACAAAGGTCCTTACCAATCACAAGTATATAATATACTTCTTGCAGACAAAATAAGATATGATATTTAATCATTCTAAACTGCGCCCCCATCTCAAATTCATATATAACAAATGAGTTGAAGCTTCCAAGGTATGCATGTTACTTCTCTTCTTTCACTTCATGGGAATTGGTAGTGTTTTGTTAATGAATGACATGATTTTTTCCCTTGGATTAGTCATCAAATGGATAAAGTGATTTTAATTTTGTTGTTTTCCCATTGTTTTCTGATTTTTTTGTAATGTTTATTTCTTATTTCTTCCGCTATCCATGATACCCTATTCTAGGCTGGCATAATTTTTGGTTTGTCTGTGGCCTTCCAAGTGAATTTTACTGTGTTGGGACCTCCTACTTTCCACTTTATATGTATATCTTATAGGCCTTACTGAACTCTAGCTAGTATCACTATCTAATTCTTGATTCTCTCCAGGTATGTGAGAAACCGTGAAGAATGTTTTAGAGATTCTTCTAGTTCATTATACATCAGATTTTATGCCACATTTAGTTCATATTCATGGAGGTTGATAGTATATATTTCCAGTTGAAAATTTTCTTTACCAAGGTGATTTAATAAATGAGTGGGACCCAAGTCTACTTGAAATCTGAAGAATATTCCTCCCCGTATACTATAATTATCAATGCATGATAGTAATCTCGTAAGGAGTTCTCATATGATTTGAAGGATGCATTCCTAAAATCCTAGTTCTAAATTTTTTTTACTGACCCACCAATTATTAATGGGATTGTGATAGTTAATGGTAAATTGTAAGACCATTCTTTAGTAAGGTTAGGGAACTTATAATAGATATCTAGGCGATAAGGTTGGAAAGAGGAAATGATATTCCCTATTACTTCTCTTATCATCTTGTTATTGATGTTTGCATGACTAATAAACCAAGGTATGAATTCATCACATTGGAGCATCATTGGCATCACTGGCACTTTATGAATATCTAAATTTCTGATCATTTGAGATAATCCTTCATCAAGATTCACTTGACTAGCAAGTGGTAATTATGGATAAGTTTATTTTCTAAAAATTTGATACACTTCTCCCATTTATAATTTGGGCTCATCATCTACATTGCATCATGTATCCCTGTAGAATGTCCTTAGGGTACCCGTGTCTACCTATGGCTCAATTGATTCCTCTCTACCTAGTCTCACTTCATTAATTGCATCCTTCACCTTCTTCTATCATTTAGAGTCCATCTCTTATTCTTGCAAATCATTCATGTTAACAACAAATCACATTAACATGTTTATAAAAAATGAAAGTACAATGTGCATGTCCATGATGGTTTGCATATTGCTAACAAATATATCGTCTTGGAAGAAAGAATTAGAATTCACTAAAGGTGAAATTTGCAGGTTTAGTAGTAGCTTTGCAATGATTCAAAGATTTATTTAGTGGGTTTAGCATTGGGTCAAGGAATAACACATGGTAGGTGAGAAGGTAATATCTACAACGTTGCTCCATTTATGGGCATCATGAATTCAAATTTATTCTTCTTGTAATTTGATACCATGTAGGCCAATGATAATAGATGAAACTGAAATGTCAAGAAAGATCAGGGTTTCTACGAGTGAAGCTGGTCAATCCTTCATCAAGATGGTAAATCCTTCAATCCATGACCAGGTTCATCTTTGAAAACATTATCTCAAGGTTTAAATTTCCTAGAGTTTGATAATTGATCAACATATGTATTTTATGAGTAGCACTATCACTACCTTGATTAGGAAATTCCTTGTTCAACATCACAAAAGTAGTCCCTACCACCCTTAGGATAATGGAACATTGGTATCATTCAATAAAATATTGGAGTCATGATTGACCAAATTTTGTAATTCAAATACAAATGATTAGGATGAGAGGGTTCCTGCAATTTTATGGGCATCAAATAACACTACTAAGAGATTGCACAAGTACACATCCTTTCAACTAGTATATCATCAAGAAATTATTTCTCTTACATATTTTGTCAAACCTAGCATTTATATTTGCAATTCCACTTGTACAAACTATGATGGATTAGTAGAGGAAAGCTAGTACAATTAATGCAATTGGAAGAATCTAGGTTTTTGGTTCACTTTCATCAGACTGTGGAGAAGGCTAGACATAACGTATGGCATGATAACCACATAAGGAATACGATTTTTTCATAAAGGCGTCCTACTTCTATTACATGATAGCAAGTATTTGTAGAACCCATGGAATATTTAGATATTGGATTAGACATTTTGTAGTTGCATAAATTCATGATTCAGGTGCAATTCAAGTGACTCATCCACATGGAATTCTTAGACTTAGATGGTTGACTGAAACTTTCCTAAAGTCCTATGTGCTTTCCCCATGAATATGTTCTCATGCATTCCTATGTAAGGGAGCAACGTAGGGTAGGATTTGTTTTTGGTTTTGGTTTCAATTTGTTTTGTATTGCAAAGATTGTATAAGTCTATTTTGTTATGTTGTCATTTAATACCTATTACCATGCCAAGAATTCCAATTATAGGTGATAGTGTTTGTGAAGTTTATGTGGTTGGTTATTTCATTTCAGCCTTAGTAAAATCATGTGGTCATGGGAACCTAAATATATTATTTCATTAAGTCCTTATTTTCACCTTGGAAAACTCTTTATTTTCAAACAGTCATCAATGAGGTCAACCTGGGTTAAAGGTTGGTAACCTATTGAATGAAAGAATCTCTATAATTATGTATAGAGAAGTTGTGCAATAAACTTGTTTGGAATTTTTGAGATTGAGTGACAAGGCTTCAGTTGACCATTATTTCCAATACATATATAGAGTTATTACATAAATTTACAGGTTGAGTAAATGTCTCTTGCAACTATACAAATGATATTTACTACCAAGTGTCCAAAAATCCACACAAGCTAGTTAGTAATCTTTGCACATTTGACCAAATTTCATAGACAACTCTAGTCATGAAAGTGGACCAGCATAATAAAGTCACCTAACACTTGGTTTGTTTCTCAGTTTGGCTGTTTTTTATTAGTTTTTTTCCACCCCGGATCCTACAGAAATTGCATAAGTACTAATGAGTGATCTCAGTTGCATGCATGTTTGGTCTCTAGTTTTATTTGTTCACTAATTAAAAATTGCATCCATGGGATATGTCTCTAGGAGTAAAACAATATTCGTCAGATTAGAATAATTAATTTGGATTGAGTTTTGTGACCATTGATTCAAGGTAGTATATGATTTATATGGGAATTTTAAACACACTAGGTTGTTCAACGATGGTTCCAGATAGATTGCCACTATTCAGAAACCTAATTTTTAACCATTACACTCCAATACCTTCAATGTGTTTCTCAATCTCCTAGTATTTGTATTACAGGGGAGGTGATGAAATGTACCAAGTACTTAATAAATAGGGCACGCGCACATACCCGTTGGATAGACAAGGCATACCTTATTCATTTTTAAAACAATTATGCATTGATTGACATGTCTATGAAGGGGGAAAATGTATCTCATGCACTTAAGGATGCATAAAAGATTGGAAGAAAAAAATGGGGAACCTAGCTTATATGACCACTACGTCATGAATAGAGGGGGTAATGGCACCATGATCTCTTTAATTAAAAAACCCCATGTCCTTTTTTCACTCCAATTGATTGAGGGACACAATATGTGCAAATGCACTAGGGTTAAGTGCACCTTGTATACATTGTCTGTGTTTGAGTTATATGTATAAGGTGTTAAAATTAATTGGTGCAAATTCTTGATGGATGAGCTACCTCAATATTGTGCGAATACATCAGCCTCATGTTTCATTTGCTAAGTGTAAATGGAAACCCCTGTAAGGTTTGAGAAATTTACCTAATGCTAGACATGACTATGATTTCCTTATAGTATAACTCATGGAAGTGCCAATAGGATTGAAGAAAAATGGCATTAAATGATGTTTCATTTCTCAATGGTATGATCACATGATTAAAACAATCAATTATATTTTATTGATCCCATAGACATTGCTGAATACATGTGGGAAAAAATTGGTTTGATATGGATCAAGATGACAATTTTCTATGGGTGAGGGTGGATGACCCCAACAATTTTCAATGACAACACTACCCTACTATTTTATTGAATCCACCTTTGATAAGGAGGTTTCTTCATGGATAGGGGATAAGAAGTCAAAAAATTCAATGAGAATGAACTATATATTTCCTGGAAAGGACAAAAAAAGTGTATCACACTCAAATATGCTAAAGAAAATAAAGGGATTTGTGGTTCACTCAAGTTTCAAATTCAACAGAGACACAATCAACCATGTCCCTGAAGCAAATTTATTTTTGTTGTTGTGTTGATGCAATGCATTTTAGATACTCCTCACTACTTTGAGAAAGGAATTATAAAATCCTTGGTCCAGGTCATTGAATTTTTGCAAGGAGGGACACCCAAGAGATAATGAATGGTTAATCCATCAATCCACCTATGCCTAAAGGCATCAAACCGACCTCACTAGTTGGAGTCTACAACTACATCGATCGAAGTATCTACTGATACCTCCTAACCCAAGTAGACGGAAGACTCCTTTTTGCACTAGGTTCTAATTTTTGGGGCTAAGAATGGATGGGGATCGAGTGAGGAGACACTAAAGGAATATTAAGTGTTGGAAAAGCCCACTACCCAAATTGTAGTCATCACCATTAAGGAAAACCCACTAGAGTCCATTTTGGATATCTTGGGGTTCCCAATGAAGACTGAAGTAGCAAAAAAGGGACCTTCTGATGTTGATGGTTGAATGCAAAATGCCATGAAAAATCCCACAATTCTTGATCTCACAAAAATTAGATAGGTGGGGTCACCCACAAAGGAATAAGTTATAGAGTTTCCAGGAGGCATTTCAAGTGTAAGGTTAAGTGGATATGAACTATTCCATTAGCCCTGTCAATATAAAGAGTGTGTAGAGGATGTAGGAGATCAAAAGTATGAATTAATGGAGGAATAAGAAGATGAGGATAAATAATAAAACATTTGCAGTATCCATCCTCCTCCATTTTCATCGTTGGATAGCCTCTCTATCATAATGCAATTTAAGAAACTTGCATAAAACCATACACATTGTTGGATGATGTTACTCATATGCCGAGACCACATATATCATGACCCATTTTTGTCTAAGGCTACTCAATAGAGAGTGTTGAAATTGTATCAATCAATGAAGCAACATATAGAGGTGGAAATTCAAACACCATCTCATTTAGACCCCTCAACCATTGTGTTATCACTCCAGGAAACTCCTCTAGGTTACAGCTCGAGGATGCCTGGTAACTTAAATATTTTTATGGTTTTCTAAGTGGTTAAAGTTAGGTGACCTATAAACCTCACACTCTCAAGACATGCATGAAACTCAAAATTGGTATAAGGCTTCTAATTACCACTGTTAATAGGTTGACAATATGGTGCAGAGATGGAGAACTTATCATGCTGGCATATTCATACATAAAACATATATATATATATATATATATATATATATATATATATATGTAAATGGCTAATCATGACAAGGAAAGCACTTATAATTCAAATCAAATCAATATGCCAATAGGGTGACAACTATAGGACATCAATTAATCTGAATAAAACCTCGATAACACATTCAAGCATAAGCACATATAAGAAAGAAAATGGAAGCTAAACATATGATAACAAAAGAGCTTATATTAGGTCATGAGCAATATGAGAAGCTTGACAATAGTATTAGTCAACAAGTCCCTGAAGTCGAACCTTTTCAATAAAATAAGTCTTTGGATTTATAGCCTTTACAAAAATACTCATATCCTAAAAAATTGAATATGATTTAATAAAAATAGACAAAATAATTGTTTTTTGCATAATTAGGTCAAAAACCCTAATTAAATACTAGTCTAGATATCTGTTCACTATTTGAACTTTCTGATAACTAAACTAAGTACTGGAAATCACTCCCACTAGTCTTCTGCTAGTTAAGTCACTGTTTCACTTTGATAGTTGAGTGTTGGTGACCTTTTCTACTATTATGTGACAGCAAAATTGAAGCGTACCTTCCCTAATGTTTTCTTTAGCATCCTTTATCTTTATACTTTGTCCTTGAGCCATCCATGCTTGACAAAAACTGGTCCTACGTGTCAAAAATTGATCTTATTCCTCTGTCTTCTTTCGGTGGTTAAAAGGCCAAAATATCGAAATGGTTAGCTACCAAAAGCAGTGCTTTCGGTGTCTAATGAACTGCCTCAGCGTCTGCCTAAGCCACTGAAAGCCCTTTTCTTAAAAAATTCTTAGGCTGCCTCCAAAATTGTTCTTTCCAGTCTGTCTGCTTAGCTTTCTTCTTCAACAGGCTCTATATTAGGAGGGTTAACAACAACCTAGCTTGCTTCTAGAGGCTAAAGGCTAACTGCAGCTTCAGCTAGGGTTTCCAATGTGAGGTGGATGCTAGGGTTTAGCTTGGCCTCCTTCATCTGTAGTTTCTGAAGACTAATCATCCTATAAAATATTGTGTTGTCTTTCTAGTACCTTTTATTTAGTCTCTTTAGGAAAATATACCTTTATCTCTGCTCTAGGTAAGATTTATGCAGTAGCTTGTTCCTACTGGTCAATGTAGCATTATTTCTCTTTAAGTATTTGACCAAAATTTCCATCTCATATACTTTCCTTAGCAAGTGATTTATCTTTTGAGTCTTGGGCTTGCTAGAGGAATCCTTCTCTACTGGTTCATCTTTCTCTTTTGGTGTAGGTGATGGTAGTTCTTTGATCTCTTCTACAACCTGCAAAGGTAGGTCTGCACCTTCCTCTTGTTCCTCTTCTGAATCTGAGTAGGGGAAGTTCAAAATGTTCTCATTGTGTGTTGTGACTTCCTGACCCTTCTCACTAAAATCCAAGTTTCTTTTGACCTTCTTGGATTTGGAAGAGGAAGGAGGTTGTCTAGCTGCTGCTGGGGATATAGCCCTTCTCTTTTTTTTCCCACTTCTTCGTGTGGTGGAATTTTTGGTAGGAGACTTCCCCTTTTATTTTGGCTGAAGGTTTGTTTCAAAACCATTCCAAAATAGGAAATAAGGTAATGCCATATTCCTCCTTTTCAGAAATTCTTGGATCAGCAGTTGGATAATGCCATGATGAGACAGTCTGCCAGCAATCTTGGTTGGCTGGGCCTTCACCTGGTGTGCCATCTTTGCCAAACTCTTATGTAAGTAAAAAGGAAAATTTAGTGGGCTTCTCCCTGTGAAGTGGTTCATTAATTAAAAATGGTAAATCATAGCTCTATTATATCTCCCTCCACATGTTATGTAGACCACAATGCCCTTCAGCAGTTTCTTCCACCTCTCTTCTAGCCAGGAGGATGGTACACTTTTCTTCCACACCACCTCCCTATGCTCAGGCTTCAGGTAAGATATGAACTCTACATATTTTGGTATGGTAGTATTAAACCACTTCTCTCCTGTGCTATGGAGTTTAGTCACTTCAGTAATTAGGGTTTCATCTATCAGGAATTCGTCTTTACCTATTATCTCCTTGGAGCCATCGAAGGAGAGGGAAAATGCCTCGACCACCTGCTGGTGTGAACCTTGAATCTTGTCACGAAACCTATAGCAGCCAACATCCTTACAAAACTTGGCATACCTCTGGATGTGCCTCCAGGTAGTTGATGTCTCCCAACTCTTGCTTGAGAGCAGGTCTTCCCTTCTTCATCTTGTTGAATGCCACTCCTGGGTACCTGCAACAAATAAATTCAAGTTATGTAGGATAGTGTTTTAGCAGGCTGCTTCTCTGAGATGGCTTTCTACTAGAGAGAAATGCCAAAGTCGAGGGTGGGTGTACTGAATATTTGGCACTGATTATGAGGGATTTATATTTCATGATTGATGCTGAGGTCAGAGGGTGATGGCTCTTGTTTTATCTTTTCGAGACCCCTGCCCAACAATTATGTTAAAATCAACTCTAGACACTCATTTGTCTTTTCTACAGTTTAGTGGACAGATGGAGGGAGAAAGAGGGTTTCATCACATAAGCCATTATCAGTTTCAAATAACGACCTCCTTACTCATTTCCTCACGCAGTTATGGAGCCTCGTGTCCTTTCGGTGGTTTATGACGCCCTTTACCGATCGTTATTTTGCTGACGGGGTCTGATTTGATAGATTTCTAACCGTTTCTCTCTTTTACCTTTTGAGTGGTTGACATATTTCAATAATTTGTCTGCTAGCCACCGAAAATATGGATTTCGGTGGCTAATGAAATGATATCCCTTTCGTCCAAGCCACCAAAACCATTTTCCCAATGTCGCGGTGAAACTTAGCTTTCGATGGATAGTGGCCTCGTCGAGTATTCCTTTTAACTGCCGAAAGCCCGTACTTTCGGTGGCTAATTAAATGTAAGATTTTTTTCCTAAGCCACCAAAAACACTTTTTACCCAATGCCTTTTTTCCTTCTTTCAGTGGTTAACGCCCTTCTTGAACCGTTCACTAAGCTACCGAGAGAAACACTTTTCGGTGGCTAATAAGATGTCTGAAGTCTCACTTAAGCCACCGAAAGTGATTTCACCATTTACTCGATTGAGCCTGCTTTCGATGGTTAACCATTATCCTGTGTTAAACTGTAAGCTACCAAAACAATGCCTTTCGGTGGCTAATGAGCTATTAAGAACCCCTCCTAAGCCACTGAAAGCTAAAACTTCCAATTTCTTCAACCATAGCACAGACAAACATTAGAGGAAATTTCAACTCAAAATGGGCCTTTTAACTTTTATTCAAATTCCATGTCATCATGTGTTAGCCAATCAAATTGATTTAAATTTGAAATACTGTATAGGTCTTAAACACTTTTTTAATATAAATTTGGGGATAGGTATCACAAAAAAACTACTTTTTTTGTTTGTATTTTTGACATATCTCCCTGTGTTTTTACTCAAATTTTGATCGGGAGAGCTCATTGGATGTGGAATTAAATTCTGCATCCAACGAGTACCCACTCGACATACTTTTGACAGACCCCGCTACCCCAAAAACAAGAAATACCTGAAAAAATGGAATGATGACATCATCATTCTGTTTTTTCAGGTATTTCTTGTTTTTGGGGTAGCGGGGTCTGTCAAAAGTATGTCGAGTGGGTACTCGTTGGATGGGGAATTTAATTCTGCATCCAACAAGCTCTCCCGATCGAAATTTGAGTAAAAACACGAGGAAATATGTCAAAAATACAAACAAAAAAGTACCCTTTTTCTTTTCTTCCTCCAAAATTAATAAATATTATTTTATTATTTTAACTATTATTTTATTAGTTCATTTTAGGAGGTCCATTTTGAGTTGAAATTTCCTCTAATGGACCTTCAATTGCTTAGTCATCTTCAAATATTTCATGACATGAATCAAATTCTTCATACTATCAAAATAAATTTATTTTGGGAGATAACATCGGGCTCCTACTTGGGGATGGTAACCTCCCTGTGCGGTCCCAAGAACCCCAAACCAAAATGATTTTCCCTGAAAACAACTAAAAACTTAACACTATCATTTACTATTCCATTGGGCATGGACTTCATTTTGTAAGCAAGAACAACCTACTAACTACTAATTTACAATAACAAGGCCTCAGAGCCTCAAATAAAGTAAAGTTTCAGAGAACTCCCATTCACTAGGCCATCAAACACCTCTTCCCCTTCCAAATTCTGTAATTTGAAGGTGTTATTCTTATGTACTCGAGCTATGACAAAAGGGCCAATCCACAAAGAGTCAAACTTCCCATGTTTTTCCTTGTCCTGACTGACAGTATCCCACTTGAGGATCCAATATCCAACCTAAAAGTTGTCCACTTTTTCTTTTTTGTCAAACATGACCTTGATCCTATGTTGATGGGCTTCTGATTTTCCTATCACTTGTTCCCTGACTTGCTGCAACTCCACCAAATCCATCATCCTCCTCACCATATCATTTGGTTCATCTTCCTCTTCCTGAAAGAATTTTTCCACTGGAAGAATTAGCTAAATGGGAAAAATGGCCTCAGTACCATAAAATAATTTGAATGGAGAAGTCCCTATAGATCTTTTGTATGTTACCCTATCAGCCCATAAAGCAAACTTTAGCATAGAATCCTAGCTTTTTTGATTTGTCTCCAATAGTTTTATGATGATCCTGACTAGGCTTTTGTTGGATGACTCAGTGGGGCCATTTCCTTGAGGATAATAAAATGTGGAATGCACCAGTTGAATGCCCATTGACTAACACATTCTAACTAATGCCCCATCTTTGAAAGCTGGTGCATTATCAGTCACTAACCTTACTGGGCAGCCAAACCTGCTAAAGATATTCTCATATAAAAACTTCATGATGACCTGATGAGTAGCATTCATGATGGGTACTGCCTCTATCCACTTGATAAAGTAGTCTATGGCTACTAGGATCCATTTATGCTTCTCACTGGAAGATGGACTTATTTCATCTATGAAATCTTGACCCCATTGCATTCACTACAATAGGCCTATGGGGCAAGGATTTGAGCTGCTGCTTCCCTATAAATGTTTGGAACTGGTCATGGGCCCTTGCAAAGGTACATACATTAGCAAAAAGGACTGTCCAATAGTACCCTGCCCTTAGGATCTTGTGGGCTGTGGTCTTCCAATAATGATGGCCCCCACATATGCTGTAATGAAAGTGATGCATGACTTGATCTAATTCTTCTTTATCTAAACATCTCAACAAAATCCCAGATAGATATTTCCAGTACAGTAGTTTATAAACTATGCTGAATCTAACAGATTTTAATTTAAGAGCTCGTGCTTGATTAGGAGTGAGACTAGGAGGAACTTCTAATTTCTGCAAAAAATGAATAATACCTGAGTACCACTCACATGAAGACATGTTTTCAGCCACTAGTTGAATTTCATTATGATCTTGGACTCCCTTTACTGCTACTACAGTTTGCAATTTTTCTGAATTGACACAAGTGAAGTTTATCCCCGTTACTTCATAGTTTTCTTTAGCCATGAGTTTGGCCAGACCTAGTCCTTTTACTAGCTTAGCGGGCTTCACCTCTATATCAAACTCAATGATCTTTGCAATCCACTCAGCTCTCTTTCCATCAATGTCAGGCTGAGTCAAAACATCCTTCACTGCAGCTGAAGGGACATATGCAAGAAATTTTACATGGAGAAGGTAAATCCTAAAGGTCTTCAATGACTTGATGAGAGCATAAGCCTGTTTCTCAATTGGATCATACTTTAGCTTAGCATCTCTCAAGGTTTTGTTGAAGAATGCAATTGGATGATCAAGACCCTCATCATCTTTTTGTAACAACATAGCTGCCACTGTGTCATATGATGCAAAGGAGAAAATATAAAAACTCTTGGTATAGTCCGGACTAATCAGGGTTGGGGCCTCTATGATAGCCTTCTTGATGTCTTCGAAAGAGTTTCTTGCCTGGTCAGTCCATTTTATTTTTGCATCCTTTTTTAGCATGGCTTTTATGTGCTTTACCAGCTCAGATAAATTAGGGATGAACCTCTTGAAAAATTTTATCTTACCCAAAAAGGACTGAATATCCCTTTTTGACCTCGGTATGGATAGCTTCTGGATTGCTTCCACTCTTAGTGGATCAATCTTTACACCTTCAGCTGAGACTATGTGACCTAGGAGTTTCCCCTCACTGATTGCAAACTGGGACTTCTTAGGGTCGAGTGATATTCCAAACCTCATGCACTTTAGAAATACCCTCCTCAAATGCTGTAAATTGTCATGATGGCTATGAGAGTAAATAGTTAGGTCATCCAAGTATATAAGAACAAATTTATCTTTCAACCCTACAAAATCTAGGTTCATGGCTCTCTGAAAAGTAGCCTCAGCATTCACCAGTCCAAGTGGAATTTTAGCATACATGAAAGTTCCCCATGGGGATTGTAAAAGCAGTCTTCTCTTGGTCATCAAGGTGCACATCAACTTGGTTGTATCCAGAGAATCCATCCAGGAATGACATGACACTAGCCCCTGAGACTCTTTGCAATAGGTGTTCCATCTTAGGCAGTGCATAGTTGTCTTTTTTGGAACATTTGTTTAGGTTTCTAAAATCCACACACAACCTGATTTCCCCATTATTCTTCCTTACCACCACTAGGTTTGCAATCCACTTGGAATACCTGAGGGGGGTTATGATTTTGGCTTTGAGGAGCTTATGGATTTCTTTTTCAATTATAGGTAGTAGGATAGGACTGATGGATCTCAGCTTCTGCTTGAAAGGGATGGTGTCCTTCTCTAAAGGAATCATGTGCTGGATGATATTGGTGTCATAGGTTTTCAGGTCACTGTACTCCTAGGGAAAGATATCAGCAAATTATTTTATCAAGCTGCAAAATTTGGACCTCTGATCAGCAATCAACTCAATGGATAAATTTTTTCAGTTTTGGATGGATTTGTCTACCTATGTTTTGCTCTTGGATAGCAGGGTCTTGCTCCTTTTTGGCAGGCTTGAATGGGATTTCATTAAGATCAAAAAGCTCTTCCAGAGGTACTATACCATGAGGTATATAATTGCTGGGTAATTGGACAATATTATGATCAGCTACTTTATCTTTCAACTTGAGATGTTGGGATTCCTCCATGTTTAGGTTTTCTTGATCTATATGTATATCAGAGAATTCATCTACTAGCTGAAGGAATTTACTAAGCTCACCATCATTCTCAAATACCTTCCAAAATTTGACATTATCTGGAAGGGAAGGTAAGTACTTGACCTGAACATCATAGCTGAGCTTAGGAGGTAAAGGAGGAACAAACAGACTTGCAGAGACAGCCAGGGAATCAACCAAGTGATTCAAATCCCTAGGTATATATTACAGTTCAAAAAACATAAATGAGTCTCTGAGTTTCCATACCTCATCCCTGTAAGCCTTCAGTTTGACATTTTTTGCTTGAAAAGTGTTTTTGACCTGCTGCATAATAAGGTTTGCATCTCCAAATATTCTCATGCACATGATCCCCATCTCCTTGTCAGATTTAAATCCTAGCAGCAAGGCTTCATATTCTGCTATATTGTTAGTGGTTTTAAAGTCAAGCTTATAAGACAAATGAATATTCTCTTTGGATGGAGAGATCAATACTACACCTGCACCTGCTAATATTTGAGTGCTGGCCCCATCAAAATACATGTTCCATAGTGTTGTGGTCACTTCTTCAGGCTGCTGACAGGTGGGCTTGGTAAGATGGACTGGTGTTTGCTGAGAATCATCTATTTGCAGAATGCATGATCCAAAATCAGTGTCTACTGCATAGATGGGGTGCTTCACTAAATTCCTTTCATTTATTATGATGTAGGCAAGATTATTTTCTTTGTAAAGCCTCTTGGTCTCCCCTCCAAACATGGGGATTGTGGCATATGTAAGGTCCATCTGAAGGGTGCCCCCTAGCCTTTTACTCCATGATCGAGACAAAAAGAGACCAAATTTGGGAGGGATATCAGCCACTACAATGTCCATCATGATGCTTTTTGAAGTTAGTTGAGATAGGTTTACAACAAGGTCTTTGATGAGGCCCAGGCACTTGACCTTTCTGGAGTCAAAGGAGAACAAATCATGGTAGGGTTTTGTAATGCTGTGACCAAGCTCGTCCATCATAGCTTTTGGAATTAGGTTATGGGAAGCTCCTGAGTCCAACAAACAATTATGAAGGACTTTATCATGGATATTCAAGGATATGTAGAAAGGTGGGCATGAATCCTTTAGGTCTTCGATCATAAGCCTAGGGTTACAATAGGTTTGTCATCTTGCAGATTTACAAAGTCAGTATCAATATGTACCTTTGTCTGAAGATAATTTAGTATTGAATATTTGAATGCATAATTTTTAATTAGCACAATTAATGGGAAAGGGATATTCAATTTCTAAATCTCTAACTCAAGGTTGAAAGAATAATGCAGACTATCAGGAAACCTTACCTCATGCACTAGAGCTTTGAGTTGGACATGGTTAGGGCTTGTTGAAGGTTCTATTTTTTGCAATGGTTTGGAAATGACAGCCATTTTCTTTGGTAAAATAGTATCCTTTTTAGCTGGTGCAGCAGGTTATTTGACAGGAACAACATTCTTCTTAAGAGGAGCAACCAGCCAGGACCTCAGATTATACCCCCTATTAGCTAGAATATTTCACCTCCTATGGACAATAAGGAGTTCCACTGGTCTGAATGGTTCAGATCCAGAACAAATGAAGGACAGAGGTTGGAGACTCTCCCTGGACGCTGTAGATACCTGGAATGTGATGCTTCGATAGTAACCCTATGTACCTGCAATAAGCTTAAACACGCAAACACATCGAAACTTCCAGAATATAATCTACTGATCCATGTTAGTGACTAAGGAATCTAACAACATACATGTGAAATCGAACAACAACAATAATGTGGGACATAAATCAACTTGCATTAAGATAAAAATATGGAGAAGTTTACAACCAAGCCTTAGTGTTGACATGCATCTCCATGAAACCAAGCATTCTCATCCCCATAAGCTCTGACTCTAGCTCTCTATGCCCTCCAATGACTTGGGCCAAGCAATCAATCCAACAACATAACAATACCTTAAGAGTTCCCCCCTCAACCATGGATATGAGCTTGTATTTATAAGGCTCAATGGATAGGGATGGTTGAGAGATTAGTAGATGAGGTGGCCTCTAGGATCCTAGGATGAGGGATCTCGAGCTCAACTGACCCACAATTATAGGGATAAGGGAGGACATGAGGCTTATCATCTAGAAGCCTCGAGAAAATTCTATTTTTCCCTTTTTACCCAGGGTACCACATTTATCCTTCAATGACAGAGCAGTTCTGGTAAGAAATGCTTATGGACTAAGGGCCATAAGTGGTGGCAGTGATTGTGGACAACAAGGGATAGGCGGTGTGAATAAGGTATCGCTCCTAGAAAACAGGGAAATCGTGGTGCTGGGAATTTTCATGAAATATTGATAATTAGCATGGGTTTCCACTCTAAGAGCTGGGATTTATGGCAAGTAGGTATGTCAAGTGCCTTATCATGTGATGGTGATAGGATTTTGGTATAACAGGATTCCCCCCAAAGCATGAGTCTTAGAGGGATACGATAAATGAGAGATTTGAGAGAAAAAGTCGTTGCTATGAAATGAAAGTGTCAGCTCAATCAGAGCATGTTGTCAAGTAGGCATCTGTAGTACATCAATATGTTGACTCATAGACACAAGTAACAAAACTCATAGCTGTAGACCAATACAAGGTAGATCCATGAGAGGAATAAACAAGCATGGCTACTAGAATACAATGTAGATCCATGTGATAGAGGACTCAAACTTGGACATAGCTACTAGATATACAATGTAGATCTATGTCACACAGACGCAAATTTGAGCATATCCACGACCATACAAATGTGGATCCATGCTATATATACAAAACTCCATCGCAACCTGGGGAAAAGAAATGAGCGCTTTAAACAAATACCCAGGGTCTTCATCTCATCTTCCACAAAGTACGATTCTATCCATGTGATTACAATGATTTGAAGTCGAACATGGTAGAAACCACTTGATTACCAATCAATGATGTGAACTGTAAACAAGTGCGAGGGAGATCGCCATTGATGTCAATGATTCCCAAGGTACCCTAGTACAATCTACTGAGTGTGAATAGATGTCCTGATGTCGAAAACCCAGTTGATTATATCGATCAAAGGTCAATGATGTGAACCTATGTCAAGAGCAAGAGAATTTTTTATTAAGGCATACAGCTCTCAAGGTACCAAATATTGTTTCTAAGACTATTTCCCGAATGATGAGCTAATGTCGACGAGAAACGTCTCGTCGAAAGAGGGCCATGATGAGTCCCACATCGACGACATGAAACTCAGAAAATAGTTCTAGAATGATGTGAATGTAGTAACCATGTGACTGACTCAAAGATACTAACACAAATACTGTGTGGACTACAGAGGTAAAACTTCTTCAAATCCCCCTTTGAACATCGGGTGACATGAAAAAAATACTTGGTAGCATGACTGAATGGGATAGACACACAATGCGACAGTGGACAATGAATTCTTTTGAAAGACTCAAAGGATTGACATGGCTCATGAAAGTGGATCGTCGTGAAGATCAGATGAATACCCAATTGGCTGACATGATGTGTAGACAAGTGCCATGTTCAAAGGTAACGACAAAAAACTGTCATTATTTGCAAAATGATTCCCTTCCCATTTCCCCCATCATGATCTATGAGTGCCTCTTTTCGGTTTTACGAGTTTAAAGAAGGTAACAAACACTCGATATAGCTTGTCGGAAGACAAGTCCAGACTCATATGTTTTACAAACTTGAGAGAGGAGGGGTTCATTCCCAAAATGGGTCTCTCAGTGTTTAATTTAACGAGTCCACTTAAAGAAAACTCGGTATTGTTCATGTTTAGAGAGTCTGAATGAATACGGAAGAAGACTCCAAAAGGGGTCCTTTTTTGTATGATTTAGTCTCTAAGGCCCGAAAAAGTGTAAAATCATACCTTAGAGAACTCTTCCAGTCATGATTGGCTGGAGTGTTCCTTTTTCATAAGTAGTCCTATTCGAACAGAAAAAGAGATAACCTATCGTCGGACGGGTGACTCTTCAAATACTTTAAAGAGCGTGAAGAAGACAAGATTGCTCGGCAATATTTTCGTATTTAGGGAGCCTAAAAAGAGTTTAAAGAGAACTCCATGAGGTTTCTTTACACAATGTCATATTTTGTGAGCCTGGAAAGAATTGAAAATGGACTCGATGACCTTTTCATGTTTAAGGATCCTGAAAAAGAGGTGAAAAGAAGACTCCATAATGCTTCTTTACACAATGTCAATTTTTTACGAGCCTGGAAAGAAACTGAAATGGACTTGGACCTTTGATACTAGGTTTTTAAAGAGCATGACCAAAGTGTCGTAATGAACGCTCATCGACCTTTTCCATTTTATGAAAGTGCAAAAAATCCATAAACAAACTTTCAAAGCTTCTTACTATAGTTCTCTTATCCTGCAATCGACTCAAAAAAAAGTGTTAAATGCATTTATAATTAGCATTAAGGGATTACGACAGACAAAATTTGACTAAAACATGATTTTATATCAAAACTATAGTACGTCAGACCCAAAAATGCCTATATAAGTCATGTAAATAGTAAAAATAAAATCATTTCACTATTTACCTATAGCAGAGAGCACTTGGAGCATTTTCTTAGCCAGATCTTCAGCAGCTGATACCAGGAGTTTCCACCGTCTGTTTTTAGCATCGTTAGTTGCAGGTAACAGCTAACACCCTATTCTTTCATTTCATAGTGTTTATTTTGAGTTTTGGTGGGGTTTGTGCTCATATGGCAAGCCCTAAAACCTTAAAAGTGGGCATCGCGGCTACCCCTTGCAGGATACGTGGTACCACTCGAGAACCGCGCATATAACATAGTAAACAAGCACAGCCACCGCTTGTCTCCAACGGTGCACAAACGGTGCCGGCCGTGGAGAACTTAAACTAATAGCATGGGAAATATAAAGTCATTCCATTGATTTTTAATGATTAGGGATGATTCTAATGCATGCCATTATTGTTTTTGGCAGGTCTAGGTTGCTCAAAACATGGTGAAATGTAAAGAAAGAACACATGACAATGAGGATGCTTTTGCTGAGAGAAATGCGGGTTGTATTACCACATTACGGGACTGTGGGATCCTGAAGTTCTTCCAGACCCCAAGCATGGTGTCACATGAGTGGTTACTGGAACATATACTCCAAATGTGGAATCTAGAGCAGCAACACTTCGAGGTGGGGGCCCATATTCTTACAGTGGAAGTAAAGGACATCTAATTCTTAACTGGCCTCTTGAGATGGGGTTCCCCCATCTCACTGATAGGTTCCCGTGGAGGGGATATTACCACTCGAGAGCTTATAGATCGTCATTGTGCTCCAGGAACAGACACATTGGGGAAGAAGATCCCCATCAGAGCAGTGATGGATAGGCCCCTACAGACCGTCATGTCTACTATGCAGAGGGTGGCCAGGATTCAGGGTGTGCACCAGGCTTCTAGGGCACACATGTTGTACGCCATAGAGGCCATGGCACCCACGATGTTCAACTGGGTGGAAGCCATGCTTCCAATATTCAAAGATCAACTGACTAACTGTCAGCAGGGAGAGTTAAAGTAGTTTGGCTTTGGTTCCATTTTAGCCTGCTTCTTCTTCGAGCAGGTTCCATAGATGAGACCTCAAGTGTTCTTCCATATTCTGAGAGCACGGGACCCCTGTATGCTGAGGTGGGTCCAGGTCATGGCTTTCATAGGAGTAGGTAGGGGAAGGGTGAAGTTCGGTGATCCATTATTCAGATGTCTTTGAGACCAGATTCTCATGGTTGAGGATTATGCTTATGCAGGTACAAACTTCATCGGAGATCCTGACCTACCACTCCCACCTAGTGGACAGTGGAGTGACATCGATAAGAAGCAAGAAACGCTAAAATGGATGAAATGTTTTGATGTTTTTTAATGTTTTATATTTTTTATGCTAAGTAATGAGACCTGTATATTCTCATGCGGATGTTGGAGCAGCGTGACCTGGAGAAGCATCTCCATTGGATAGGCGAGTTGGAGCCCGTTTCGTACCATGGGGTGATGATATCACCGAGGAGCTAGAGGAAAAACTGGAGAGGTTGAACTTGGATATCCTAGATGCTAACATTGATTACCTCCCGATGAGATATCAGAGATCCACAGTGGGAGTACTGAGTCAATTCAATAGGCTGCTACGTAGAGTAGCTCAAGTAGTGATGTGCTATCACAAGCACCACTAGTGTATGAGATATGTACTGAAAACTGACAGCTTTAGGATTTTGTATGATGATTTTTCCTGCAAGCTTGCATGCTTCAAATGAGGTCTCAGGACCTATTTTTTGTAAAATTTTTCGTATATATATATATAGACTTTTACATGGTGTTTATATGTTTCAAATGGCAAATTCATTTTCTATGAGTTTTATGTGTCTTTGAATGTTTATTTACAATGTACCATGTTTGATTTTCACGTCATGAATGGGAAATATGCCAATCTAGGATGCAATTAGATAATGAGTCAGCAACTACATTATGCTCCCTAGGGATATGCCTATAAGTAATGGTTTCAAATGATCTTTCTAGCAAACGTACTCTCCAGAAGAGGCGGAGGAGCACCGGGTTTCTAATGGTGTAAACATAGTTTAAATGGAAAACCACGAGTTGTGAGTCCATCAAGACTACTAGATCATGAACATCCTAGGAGGTAGCTTCAATTAGAATACCGATGAATGCTTCAAACTCAGCGATGTTATTAGTAACGAGACCTATACAAACCACTCCTGAATTGACCAAATCTTCAGCTGTGGAATAGAGGACCCAAGCAGCCAAGGCGAGATTCAAGGTGTGGTGGAAAGCACCATCATCGAGGCTATAGAAAGCCATATGCATGACCAAAACATGGTATAAACAGTAAGCTCAAAACAATCTTGAAAATACTAAAAGCACACTGAAATTCAATCAATATACATAAATACAAGATACTATCCAAGAAATGCCTAGGCATAGTACCTTTTCAGGTACAACTCATTGCAAGGTTTCCCCAAATGGATTCCATCATAGTTAACAAGATCGTAATCTCCTTTCTCTAACATCTTAGAAATAACTAAAGGTCCGTACCACATGGACTCAAACTTACCCTTCCCTATTTTGTCATATCTCTAGTCATAAGTCAATACTAGGTCACCCTCGTTAAAAACACAAGGTTGGACAAATTTATCATACTTCTCCTTGACGCATTTCTTATGTGCCTCATTAGCCAAGGCAGCATCTCTTTGAGTCTCGTCAAGGTTACTCTAGTACAAAAATATTTCTTCATCTGCGGAAGTGTCTGGGAGAAGCTCGACGGCAAGTTGTAAGGATGGAATCTGACATTGGATTGGTAAGACAACTTCGAGTCCATAGATAAGCTGGAATGGTGTGAAACTAGTGTTTGTTTTCATAGAAGTTCGATAAGCCCAAAGAGTGGAGAAAAGAAAGTAGTTCCAGTTGGATTTATGATCTCCAACCATCCAACGCAGCATAGTTTTTAAAACTTTGTTAATGGCCTCTACCTGACCATTAGCTTATGGATAATACGGCATAGAGTTTTCATGGCGAAAACCTAGCTTGGCACTCAGTTATTCCATCATTTGATTACGGAAATGATATCCGTGATCAGTAATGATGGACTGTGGAACTCCAAATGTAGCTATCATATGAGTGAACAAGAAGAGAGTAGTAGTCTTACCATATTCTACGCATGTGGGCATGGCCTCAGCCCATTTTGTGAAATAATCAACGACTACGATGATGTAACCATGCCTCCTTGTTGAGGTAGGATTACAATGCATGAATTCAATCCCCCATTTGGAAAATGGGCCAACAACAATGATGAGGTGAAGAAAAGCAGGATGGGTGTGCTTTTTAGGATAAAAGTGTTGACAAGGTGGGCATTTCTAAATAGCCTCATGACAATCTTTGAAGACAGAAGGCCAGAAATAGCCAGCGCGAAGGGTTTTTTGGGCTGTAGCCATCCCAGATAAATGACCTTTACATGCTTCAAAGTCACAATCATTCAACACATATTCAGCCTCCTCATGGGTGAGGCATCGCCAAAGAATAGAGTCAATCTCACGTCTATACAAGGTATCATTCAGGATGAGATAGTATTTTGCATGGTGATGGATACGACAGTGATCATCGTGGGATAAATGCGGTTGAAATCATTGTGTTTGGGGATAAATAAGAAAATCTCCATACCAAGGATCAGTAGTGCTAATCAGGAACAAGAATTCATCTGGAAATGAATCACTGGGCTCAGATTCCATCAAAGCACAGGGAAGATCACACATAAGCTCGGCAAATACTAAGGATTTCTTTGATGTGGCTTTGGAAAATTCCAGATCAAACTCCTGAAGGATGACTATCCAACAGGAGTACTTGCCCTCGAGCACCTAACGAGTTAGGATGTAATACATTAGGTTCTGGTCTACCAATACAGTGGTAGTGTAGAGCAGAATGTAGTGACAAAATTTTTGTACAACAATGACTGTGGCCAATGATAACTTTTCCACACGTGAATAACGAGTTTTGGAATCCATCAGATTCTTACTGGCATAATAAATCACGTGATCCTGACCTTGGAGATTGTCCTGCACTAAAACCATGGTGATGGTAGTAGCAGAAGCAACAATATACAAGAGAAAGTCCTTTGAATAATCCGGGGGGTGTATCATGGGTGAATGAGTCAGAGCGTTCTTAAGATTATCAAAGGTGCGTTGGGCCTGGTCATCCCAGAAGAATGTAGTGTTCTTCTTAAGGAGACACATATAACCGTGTGTTTTCTCTATGAAATTGCACATGAAAAGATGGAGAAAGTTTTCCTTCCCTTGCAAAATTTGGAGTTTAAGGAGGTTAGTTGGGGCTGGTAGATCTAAAATAGCGGCAATCTCCAAAGGATCGATCTCGATGCCATATTTGGATACCACAAAGCCTAGCAGACGTCCCGTCTCAACGCAAAAAACACATTTATACAGATTGAGCTGTATATTATAATGACTGCATCTCAGGAATATGTCTCTAAGATGACCAGGGTGGTCCTCCCATCGCTGCGAATGAGCAGGAAGGTTGTCAAGGTACGGTTCAATAATATGTTTAATGTCGTGAAATGGATAGGACATCGCACGCTAGAACGTGACTCCAGCATTTTTCAAGCCAAAAGGTAACTTCTTATATGCAAAGGTTCCCCATGGAAAAATAAATGCCGACTTATGCTGATCAGAGGGTGATATCTCAATCTAATTATAGCCAGAGAAGTCATCCATGAATGAAAAGATGACACTTCCCGCATAGTTGTCGATAATATAATCGATATGCGGGGTAGGAAACTTGTCCTTGGGACAAGATTTATTTAAATCCCTAAAGTCGATACAGAATCTAATGGTGCCCTACTTTTTATTGACAGGGACAACTGTTGATACCCATTTTGTCAGGGGTACAGAATAAATAAACCCAACTTTGAGAAATTTCTCAATTTTAGCTTTAGTAGTTGTGCCCTTCCGAGGATGGACTTGCCTTAGTTTTTTCCTGACAGGTTTAGTTATGGGATAGTTTTTAATATCATGGACCACAATGGATGGGTCAATCCCCAACATCTCTTCATAGGACCAAGCAAAAATATCACGAAATTATTTAAAAAGTGCCTTGTATGCTTCAGATTCATCTGCCGAGCAGTTCTTCCCAACATGAACATGCTCGATAGTATCAGGCTTGGCTTCTATGTCAATCGGGTTTGTCTAAGTAATGTTGTAAGGGTTTCCTTTAGAATCTGTATCTTTCAACAATATAGGACTTTAGGGTGCGTTGACAATATCAGTAGGAAACAAGGATGCAAAATCATGGCTAACCGAACTAGTGTTGGGGAGGAACATGGATCTATGATGGTTATCGTCCCAAATGGGGTCATCCATATTCATGATCTCCATAATGGACTCATTGAAAAGAAAAGTCTTAGAGAGATAATCTAGAATAGGAATAGAAGGCTCTAACCAGTACAGTAAATGGTAAGGATCCAAAGCCACTAGATGAAGGTCATCAGTGTGATCATCGGAAAAGGTTTGAATGGTGTCATGCATAGCTTCGTGTGGACTCAACAAGGTGGACTCAACAACATGTTTACCCTTAGGCTCATAATCAAATGAGGCAATTATATGGACTGTCGCAGTATCCATGCTAGGAGGAGTGGATGGAAAAATCCCCATAAGGGATGAATCCTTCAACATGCCTACCCCAATCGACTGGTAAGGAGAAGGGGATTGGCCTAACACGGGGATGTTATTAGCGGTGGAGGTAGTAACATCTGTCGTACATAAATCAAGCTAATCAATAGTAACAATTCTCCCTAGATGTGGAAATTGGACTGTTCGGAATACTGTTAAGGCAATAGCAGTCATGGCATAGAACCAATTTCTTCCTAGAAGGAGTATGTAATCTAAAGGGGCATATACCACTTCTACTTTAATGGAAATGGTTTCCCCCCCCAGCTTGACCACTAGGGCTGATATGAGACCATGGGGTTGGAAACCCCGTCCATCAAAGGCCTTGAGGGTCGTAGGTGATGTTACAAGCTCGAGAGGGCTGAGAGCATTCCAACAAGTTAGAGACAACACCGAGGTTGAAGCTCCTTCATCTAGTACCGTTCAAAAAACTTTCTTTCCCACTACTTTCGTAATGATCAGAAAAGAAAGTTTAATCTAGGTTTATAGTTCTCAACATTGAAATGAATCAAGTTAGTATTATCTATGTCTAAAGCTCCTAATGCTGTCAACAAGTGTTTGGGATGTGTAGGGAAACTTTGGAGTACCTCTAAGGTAGAAATCGCACAAGGTTCCTAAGTGAGATCTTCAACCACATTATAAAATTGAGCAGCTCGGGCATTGGAATTAAAGACAGCCTTCCAAATATTACTCTTAGGGGGGCGCAAAATCATGTCGAGAGTAGGCTTCTCGATAGATAAGGGGACAGTAGATGAGGATTCCAGAGAACTAGTAGAGGGAGCTTTCCCTAAAGAAGAATGATCTTCTTTCTTATCTGTGGGTTTGTCATAATTTTGACTTTGAGTTTGCAGATTGATGGTATCTGAGGACATCATACGAATTTCCTCTGACAAACTAGAGTTACCCTAATTAGACATGTGTTCTATTTGTTGTTGTTGAGAGGGGAAAGGATCCGTAAGTACTGCAGGTGGGAGATTGGACTTCAGAAATTGGGAGATTTCATCCCAAGGAGGACAATCCATTGAAAAATGGTCACATCTGCATAGTAGACAGGGATATTTTGCCTTCCTTTTCCCTTTGTCATTATCAGTGTCGATTTGTCTTGGAGTCTCCTGTTGGTTTCCAGGTTTTTTGTTTCTATTTTTACCTTTCTTTTTATTATTACTCGAGGATTGAGTACTTTGAATGGAATTGAACTCGGTGAAAACCTTAGGAGTCGAAGGAGTGGGGGTGGTAGTTTGGGGTTGCTTGTTAGGTTTTGCTACTAACAGAGACTATATTGAACCAATAATCCCATCAACAGGTACTTTTGTTGGTGGCTTGGCAGGATCGGTGCTGGGGTGAGGAGGTTGAGAAATCAGGTCATAAAGAGTTCCAGATTGGGAATAAACCAAGTCTAGGTACTGAGCTCAACTAAGATACTTCTTTTTAGTAACGACATTTCCCATAGCCAAATCTCGGGTAATAGGAGGCAACAAGGATTTAGTGAACCAATCAGCTAATAACTGATCCAGGATAGGGGCCTTAATAATCCTTCTCCGCCTTCTCCACTCATGAATATGATCGGATATGTGGGTGGAGGTGCTTTGTTGTAGAGAAGTTAAAAGATTAGTTCCTGTTTCATAATGAATAGGGAGTTGAAAGTGTGTAAGAAACACGGTTGCCAACGAGCCAAAATCCATAAACGAATGTTGTGGGAGTTCAATGTACCACTTCGCTGCTGTACCAGTCAAACTTCGCTGAAAGAGTCGTAACCGAACGGAGTCATCCATGAGAGAATTTGAAGAACACCAAAAATAGAATGTCATAGCATGGTTCTTTGGATCGTCTCCCTGCTTCCCATTGAATTTTTGGATATCCAATGGTAACTTTACTGGAATGGGAGGCCATGAGGGATTATGTTGAATGGGGTCATTAATCAACTTGGATAAGTCAGGTAAGTCCAAAGTTTCTAGGAAAGGTAACTAGCGGTTGGGTTGCACATATTAGTAATATTGATATGGCATATAATTACTAGTAGGACCATAAGTTGACTAAAAAACAGGTTGTTGTGACACATAACTACTGAAAAATCCACCCGCAGGGGGTTGATTTCTGGGATTAGGACCACTAGGATCGCTAGGGCCTCCAGGAGGAGGACCACCAAGTCCACTAGGACCACTAGGACCATCAGGACCACTAGGACCACTAGGATCACCAAGACCACTGGGACCACTAGGAGGCGGACCACCAAACCCTCCAGAGCCACTAGGAGGTAAACCTCCAAAGCCTCCGAAACCATTAGGAGGAGGGCCACTAGACCCTCCAAATCCATAAGGAGGAAAGCCACCGAGCCCCCTAGAACCACTAGGACCACTAGGACCAAAAGGAGGAAAGTTTCCAGATCCTCCAGGACCATTAGGCCCCCTAGGGGGAGGACCTCCATAAGGAGGTCCTCCGGCACCTCCTACAGTATGTATAGGTATCCCTCCCATAACCAGCATGTAAGACCAGTTGGGTTTCTCCCATGGCATAAAAGTGTTACTAGGGTATGGAATTCCAGCATAAGGCATTCCTTTAAGATTGGGTGGATGATTACCTATAGGTATTTGATAACCATAACCTTTAGGAGTTTGAACGGTTACAGGTTGTGCCCCCAAGGGCTGACCTGAACTAGATGGGGGATTAACCACATTAGTATAGGTGGGAGGGAAATAAACTATAGATGGTTCTATGTTAGAGTTATTCTCTTGACTAGGTACAATTCCGGTGCCAGATAACGTAGGTCATGCCAAGGGTTGGCCCCCGGCACTAGAAGGTACTAACGAAACAAGAAATGATGGTTGGGCCCCAGGTGCAGAAGACTTGGGAGGATTAGGAATAGACATAACATGAGAGGTGATAGGGGTGGTAATTTGACCTAGGTTGTGTGGTGTTACTGCACGATTTATAATCGATTCAATCGGTCTCATAGAATCGTCAAGTGAACGATAGTCCACAGGAACAGATGTGGAACTTGATGGTGTTGGTCCTAATAATTCATCTATTTGCTTATCAATATCCTGTGCACAGAGAATTGTAGCACGATATTGCCTATGTTCTTATTCATCTTCAGAAGAGTTTAAATGAGTGCCAAATGAGGCAATGGCCTGTCCTATAGAGATATCCCAAAATGGATCATTGGGACCATAATCCAAATGGGTTGTATCATCAACATGAACTTCTGTGGGAGAATAGAATGAGGTATTTCCCCAAGTAGATTGTTGGACCAAGGGAAGTGAGTGTGAAGAATATGGTACTCCACTTTTTGCAACCACATTATCTCCCACTTGGGAGGTAGTAGTAGATCCTTGGTCGATAGCTTCCATTGGATTTTCTCTTGAACCAAGAATAAAATCAGGTGGCAAGCCCCGTACTCTTATAGACTGTCTTAACTTAGCCAATTTGTATAGTTCCTATCTAACCTAGGGTCTGAAAATCTAGAAAACACACCAAAACATTTCCCTACACAAGCTATAGGTCAAAACAAACACACTTAAAATGATAGGAGGGGTTCAAAAAGTCAGGTCTCTCACCAGGAGTGTCAATAAAGTGCCACTCGCGATATACCTCAAGGGTACGTGCATAGTAATCTCCCTGAATGCTGTTTTCAGTGTATGGCTCCAAGCAAGATGACCAAAGGGCTTTTCTCATATCGATAAGGTATCCTAGTGGGGTCTCCCGATATACTCAAGGTACGTGGGAGCTCGAATCAGTAGTAGTGTTGTCTAATGCATAACTGTACACAAGGGGCCTTCCGATATACAATCAAGTACATGAAGTACCTTTCTATATACCTCAAGGGTACGTGAAAGGCCGTTCGATATACTGACGGTACGTGTAAGAACCGCGTGAGTCCCGGGATGTAATGCAAACAAATAACGACAGCTCCTATGCTTAACGATGCCCGAACACGTCTCTAACCTATCAATCCAATTGCTACGTAAATTTTAACCTATAACTACTGTTAATTTTAAAGTGGACGGTTAGGTGAATGCATGATGTTTTGACAGAAAAGTAAAACCATGCAATANGCAATGCTTTTCCAAATCGATTTCTCTTTTCTGAAAGCAATGAGAAGGGGAAGAATCTATTTTCCTAAAAGAAAAACTAAAAAGCACACTATATGCAAATGCACTCTATTTTTTCAATTTTCTCAAAACATGAGCAAATATAACTTAAAATCACCATTTTTTTTATTTTGATTGAGATAGTTCTAGATGCATAAGAGACAAAAGAACATGAAGATCCTGAAAGCTTGTGAATCCAATCAGAGAACCAATGTCCAACGCTCAATGATGATAACCTAGTCTCAGTCAAAAAATTTCTTTTTTAAAGGAGCGAAAAAGAAGTTTACTATGCAAACAAGAAATGAAACCTAGAAGCTAATCTAGTGTTCTTCTTCTAGTCTATATAACAGAAACAAAAATAAATCTTACTAACACCCTAATATTTTCAGAAAACAACAAGTCCTTTCGCAAACACAACCAACAAACATAGAAGCGGATGAAAAATAAAAAAACCTAATGTAGCTTTTGAATTTCCCAATCAAATATATCTTAAACCATAAAATTTTCAAGCCACAAGGATCAGATTCCATCACACAAGCCTGATAATGCAGAACTAAAAGCAACACAACTCAAATTTTTACAAAAAAAAAATGAGAAAAAAGGGCCTAGGAATGATGCCTACCTGGCACCGCGCTTCTCTAGTGTTGACGAGGTGATTCTATCCCAGCACCGCTTCTCACCAATGGGTTACAAGTGGTGGCACCGCATGCTTCCCACTCTGTTCAGGCGGTGGCACCGCTCCTCGTACACTGCATAGGCATGGTTCCCTATAGAAGACCAAAACACAAAGAGAACGATAGATCAAGTCAAAAAAGGACTAGATCAAGGCAAAAGCTGCTATATTGAGTATGGAAACAGAGCATAAAAGATAAAAATGACTCAGATCTAAACATATCTAGAAGTTTCAAACCCAAATGGACTAAGTCAGAAAGCAGATCTGGCTGAAGAGAGTTGGAGAAAGAGCCTGGACTTAGATAAGAGTTGAAGACTAAGGAAGATCAAAACAACTAATACATATATCTATTCCCCAGTGGAGTTGCCAGATTTATTAGCTGGAATATTTCACCTCCTGCGGACAGTAAGGTGTTCCACTGGTCTGAATGGTTCAGATCCAGAACAAATGAAGGACAGAGGTTGAAGACTCTCCCTGGACGTCGTAGATACCTAGAATGTGATGCTTCGATAGTAACCCTGTGTACCTGTAGTAATATTAAACATGCAAACACATTGAAATTGCCAGAATATAATCTACTAATCCATGTTAGTGACTAAGGAATATAACAACATACATGTGAAATTGAACAACAACAATAATGTGGGATAGAAATCAACTTGCATTAAGATAAAAATATGGAGAAGTTTACAACCAAGCCTTAGTGTTGACATGCATATCCATGAAACCAAGCACTCTCATCCCCATAAGCTCTGACTCTAGCTCTCTATGCCCTCCAATGACTTGGGCCAAGTAATCAATCCAACAGCATAACAATACCTTAAGAGTTCCCCACTCAACCATGGATATGATCTTGTATTTATAAGGCTCAATGGATAGGGATGGTTGAGAGATTAGTGGATGAGGTGGCCTTTAGAATCCTAGGATGAGGGATCTCGAGCTCAATTGACCCACAATGATAGGGATAAGGGAGGACATGAGGCTTATCATCTAGAAGCATCGAGGAACTTCTCTTTTCCCTTTTTACATAGGGTACCGCATTTCTCCTTCAATGACAGAGTGGTTCTGGTAAGAAATGCTTATGGACTAAGGGCCATAAGTGGTGGCACCACTTGTGGAAAACAAGGGATAGGCAGTGCGAACAAGGTACCACTCCTGGACAACAGGGAAAGTGTGGTGCTAGGAATTTTCATGAAATATTGATAATTAGCATGGGTTTCCACTCCAAGAGTTGGGATTCAGGGAAAGTAGGTATGTCAAGAGTCTTATCACATGATGGTGACAGGATTTTGGTATAACACCCCCCTTGACCATCAGCCTGATATACTACTTCTTCACTGATCTGATCATCAATTAGGGATTTGTCATATTCTTCTTGTGTCAGAAAAGAATAGTCAACTTCATCTTCCATGTAGTGGATGTGTTCTTCAGCCTCTCCTTCTTCCTCAATGAACTCTTGCTCTTCTTCTAGTACAACATTTTGAAATGTAGCTCTGATTCTCTGATCTTCCCCTTGATTCCTTTCCCTTCTGAGGATTTGAACTAGGGGGTTGCCTCTTCTATAAGGGAAAAAATTATGGTTTCAAGGAACAAAATCACTTGGCCCTTTACCTCTCACATTTATCTGTCCTCGATCCTTTAGCTTAGACATTTCAACAGTCAGGTTATTTAATAGTTTGGTCATTTTGTCAATCTTGTTCTTTGATGAAGAAGCCCCAATATGGTCTGTTGGATACTTCTTCATGTCTATCTTTCCTTTGACCTTCTGAGATGCCATAATGTTAGATTCTACCTCTAGGGAAGCATCCTGCATGAGTGATAAGGAGGCATACCTCCTTTCTCTGAGAAGCAGGCATAAATATGAGTCAAAGGAATTTGCATAAGTTATCCTGGATGAGCTATCAGTGGGATTGATTTCAGTGGGGATCTTGCTGTACATATTGTTGAACCTCTTGGTGAAGTTGGAGATAGACTCCCCATTCTCTCTTTTCAAGTTGTTGAACTATGTGATATAATAGAGGTGGTCTCTCCTCTCTCCCCAATTTTTTAGAAAGAATTCATCTAGGGCTTCAATTCCTGCTACTGATCCAACAAGAAGCTCTTTGAACCATTTCCTAGCCTAACCATCTAGGCTTTGTACAAAAACCCTAGTCCACATATCTTCTTGTTCTATATTAATATTCTCAGCATAACTGTAAAATGCCTCTAGATCTTCTTCAGCTGTGAAATTTCCCTCTCTTGTGAACTTAGGCATGTAATTGAGGTAGTCTCCAGTGGGCATGGCTGAGAGAGGGTTAGGAAAATTTAGGGGGGCATACCTGGCTGCCAAGATCCTTTCCATTTTGGTCAATTGAGGGGCAACCATATTGGAAATGGATATGAAAAGGGTGGAGGAAGATAGTACTGATGTAGGTAGTATCTGAGAAGGTGGTGGTGATAAACTTATCCCAGTGGAGTCACCAGGGATTGGATCTTCACAAGAAGTAGTGCTTGAATATGCCCAAACCCTAAAGTTTTCTGATGGATTTATAAATTCCTAAGAATTAAGTGTTTCAGCAAAAGAAATAATAGCAGAAATATTTCTTGAAATACCTGATGTAATTTCCTTTGCAGCACTATTGGTCTGCCTTAGTGAAGCCCTAGCTCTTCTCAGAATGTCTTCTGGATCTGAAACCGGTGTGTCTGGTGGCCCTTGAGGGTTTTCTCTGGTACTTGGTCTTCTTGAAGCCACCTTATTTCAATTTCATCTCCAGGTAGATGATCACAACTAGAATAGTGTCCAAGCTTTGTCTATCATCAAAGAAAGGATCTATGTCATCTCCGAGGGAAGCTGAGCTTCAGTCTCCTTCACCTGCAATGACGCCAATTTGTTATCACTCCAGGAAAATATTCTAGGTTGCAGCTCGAGGATGCCTAGTAACTTAAATATTTTTATGGTTTTCTAAGTGGATCAAGTCAGGTGACCTATAAAACGCACACACTCAAGACATGCATGAAACTTAAAACTGGTATAAGGCTTCTAATTACCACTGTTCAGAGGTTGACAATATGGTGCAGAGATGGAGAACTTATCATGATGGAAGATTCATACATAAAATAGATATATATAAATGGCTAATCATGACAAGGAAAGCACTTATAATTCAAATCACATCAATATTCCAATAGGGTGATAGCTATAGGACATCAATTAATATGAATAAAAATTGAATAACACATTCAAGCATAAGCACAGATAAGACATAAAATGGAAGCTGAACATATGAGCAATATGAGAAGCTTGAAATAGTATTCGTCTACAAGTCCTCGAAAATGAACTCTTTCAATAAAATAAGTCTTAGGCTTTATAGCCTTTAGAAAAATACTCAGATCCTGAAAACTTGGATCTGATTTAGTAAAAATAGGAAAAATAATTGTTTTTTGCATAATTAGGTCAAAAACCCTAATTAACTACTAGTCTAACTATTTGTAGAATTCGTTCACTGTTTGAACTTTCTGATAACTAAAGTAAGTACTAGAAATCACTGCCACTATTTTTTAGCTGGTTAAGTCACTATTTCACTTTGATAGTTGAGTGTTGGGGACCTTTTCTATTGTTATGTCACATCAAAACTGAAGCATACCTTCCTTGATGTTTTCTTTAGCGTCCATCATATTTATACTTCGTCCTTGAGCCATCCATGTTCACCCAAAACTGGTCTTACGTGTCAAAAATTGATCTTATGCCTCTGTCTGCTTTCGGTGGTTAAGAGGCCAAAATATCAAAATGGTTAGCTGCTGAAAGCAGTGCTTTCGGTGGCTAATGAACTGCCTTAGCATCCACCTAAGCCACCGAAATCCCTGTTCTTCAAAAATTCTTAGGCTGCCTCCAAAATTGTTCTTTCCAGTCTATCTCCTTAGCTTTCTTCTTTAGCAGGCTCTATATTAGGAGGGTTAACAGTAGCTTGGCTTGCTTCTGGAGGCTTAAGGCTAACTGCAACTTCAGCTAGGGTTTCCAATATGAGGTGGCTACTAGGGTTTGGCTTGGCCTCCTTCATCTGCAGTTTCTGAAGACTAATCATCCTATACAATCTTGTGTTGTCTTTCAAGTACCTTTTATTTAGTCTCTTTAGGAAAATATACCTTTCTCTCTGCTCTAGATAATATTTATGCAGTATCTTGTTCCTACTGGTCATTGTAGCATTATTTCTCTTTACCTCTCTGACCAAAATTTCCATCCCATATACTTGCCTCAGTAACTAATTTATGTTTTGAGTCTTGGGATTGCTAGAGGAACCCTTCTCTATTGGTTCATCTTTCTCTTTTGGTGTAGGTGATGGTAGTTCCTCGATCTCTTCTATAACCTGCAAAGCTAGTTCTGCACCTTCCTCTTGTTCCTCTTCTAAATCTGAGTAGGGCATGTTCAAAATGTTCTCACTATGTGTTGTGACTTCCTGGACCTTCTCACTGAAATCCAAGTTTCTTTTGACCTTCTTATCTTTGGAAGAGGAAGGAGGTTGTTCTGCTGCTGCTGGGGATATAGCCCTTCTCTTTCTTTTCCTACTTCTTAGTGTGCTAGAATTTTTGGTAGGAGACTTCCACTTTTCTTCTAGCTTAAGGCCTATTTCAAAACCATTCCAAAATAGGAAATAAGGCCATGCCATATTCCTCCTTTTCAACAATTCTTGGATCAACAGTTGGATAAGGCCATGATGAGACAGTTTTCCAGCAATCTTGGTTGGCTGGGTCTTCACCTGGTGTGCCATCTTTGCCAAATTCCTGTGTATGTAAAAAGGAAAATTCAGTGGCCTTCTCCCTATGAAGTGGTTCATCAATTAAAAATGGTAGATCATAGCTTTGTTATATCTCCCTTCACATGTTATGTAGACCACAATGGCCTACAGCAGTTGCTGCCACCTCTCTTCTAGCCAGGAGGATGGTACACTTTTCTTCCACACCACCTCCCTATTCTTAGGCTTTTGGTAAGATATAAACTCTACATCTTTTGGTATGGTAGTATTAAACCACTTCTCTCCTATGCTAGGGAGTTCAGTCACTTAAGTAATTAGGGTTTCATCTATCAAGAATTCTTCTTTACCTACGACCGTCTTGGAGACATCGAAGGAGAGGAAAAATGCCTCAGCCACCTACTAGTGTGAACCTTGAATCTTCTAACAAAACCTATAGCGGTCAGCACCCTTAAAAAATTGATAGACCTTTGGATGTGTCTCTAGGTAGCCGATGTCTCCCAACTCCTGCCTGAGAGCAGGTCCTCCCTTCTTCATCTTGCTGAATGCCTCTCCTGGGTACCTGCAACAAATAAATTCAAGTTTTTTAGGATAGTGTTTTAGCAGGATGCTTCTCTGAGATGGATTTCTCATGGAGAGAAATGCCAAAGTCAAGGGTGGGGTGTACTAAAAATTTGGCACTGATTATGAGGGCTTTATCCAACATGATTGATGCTGAGGTCAGAGGGTGATGGCTCTTGTTTGATCTTTTCAAGAACCCTGCCCAACAACTATGTTAAAATCAACCCTGGACACTCATTTATATTTTCTGCGGTTCGATGGAAAAATGGAGGGAGAAGGAGGGTTTCATCACATCAGTCATTATCAATTTCAAATAATGACCTCCTTACTCATTTCCTCATGTAGTTATGCCACCTCCTGTCCTTTCAGTGGTTTATCATGCCCTTTATTGATGGTTATTTTGCTGACACAGTCTGATTTGATATATTTCTAACCGTTTCTCTCTTTTACCTTTTCAGTGGTTAACAACCTTCACGAATTTGTCTGCTAGCCACTGAAAAGATGGCTTTCGGTGGCTAATGAAATGATATCCCTTTCACCCATGCCACCAAAACCATTTTCCCAATGTCATGGTGAAACTCAGCTTTTGATGGATAGTGGCCTCGCCAAATATTCCTTTTAACCGCCGAAATCCCATCCTTTTGGTGGCTAATGAAATGTAAGAGTTTTTTCCTAAGCCACCAAAACCGCTTTTCCCTCAATGCCCTTTTGCTTGCTTTTGGTGGTTAACGCCCTTGTTGAACTATTCGCTAAGCTGCCGAAAGCAACACTTTTCAGTGGCTAATGAGATGTCTGAAATCTCACCTAAGCCACCGAAAGTGATTTCACCATTTACTTACTCGGGCCCGCTTTAGGTGGTTAACCATTATCTTGTGTTAAACTGTTAGCTGCCGAAACAATGCCTTTTGGTGGCTAATGAGCTATTAAGAACCCTGCCTAAGCCACTGAAAGCTAAAAATTCCAATTTCTTTAGCCATAGCACAAACAGAGACTTTCATTTTATTATTCATCTTCAAATATTTCATGAAATGACTTGAATTCTTCATACTATCAAAATAAATTTATTTTGGGAGATAACACATTAAACTAGCAGCAATTGGTGGGGTAGGTCACACCACCCAGATAATTGCAACAATGATATACACCAAACTTCGTCAAAATTATGAGGATGGCCTTGAATGAGGTTGGACAAAGGGTTTCTACCTCTATGAGGTTGATGAGTCCTAAAATATTCTTCAAGGAGAGAACCTAATCTAGGGTTTTAGCCATTTGGTCATATGGCTATGAATACATTACACTTTTGTTCTCTTCTCTCCTAAATTAAATCAGGTTGTGGGTTGTGTCACCTTGCCTATTCCTCATGTAAACTTATTGAAGTATTTATAGAGCTAGATTCTTTATATTTTGCATATTTGTAAGCTCGTTTCCATATTAAAATGTAAAATCCATTGCAAAGTTCAGATGTATATTTCAAACATATTATTATTCCTTGAGTTTATATAGTCCGTAGAACAATAGTAGTCATATATTAGACAGTTTCAAGTTCCTTGGAGGCTCTTTTTTATTTGCTTCAATTCATGTAAGCTAATGGAGAATGACATGGATAGTAATTCCTATGGAATTCCCAAATTGGAATCGAAAGATGCCGACAGGACATTAAAAAAACCTAGATTTTGACTCATGAATGCGATAAAGATAAATGCATTCTTTCTTCTGATGTTTTGAGTGTAGTGTAGAGTTTCCTTGGGTTTGAGGTGAATCAACAAGAATTTGAGTTAAAATTGGGCAAGTATAAGTGCACAATTAATTGGAGGAGACTAATCTTTTAATTGGAAATGGATTAGTAACTATATTTTATGAGCAAAGAAATTAAATCTCCACTGAATTAGCTTAAATTTGGAAGGATGTGGCATGGAATTAAATGTTATTTTGGAATCTTGCAAATTAGAAAGCACATTTTAATTCCTCTTACTATTTGCATTTGATATCTTACAGGTCTACAAATTTTGAAGAAGACCATTGAGGAAGGAAAACTTATGAGGATTAGTTCTTATGTTGCACAATTCATACATTATTTGTTTCTGAAAAGCACATTCATTGGTACTTATTCTACAAATATTATCTTCAATTGACACTTGTTTGCATCATTTATTCATATTTACAAGTTCAAGATGTATGATTTATTTAGCATAAAATACTCTTTCAATGGAAGAGAAACTAGATATACTTGATTTTTTGTTATAATGCAATTGATTATGATTCTTCTTATGAAAGATGCTAATCATGGAGTTCATATGCATTATTATGATGCACCCATTCATTTATGTTGAATTAGTTACAATGAGTTTTTGTAAGGACTTGGGTTTTATGTTTTAGACTGATAGTTGCAACCATGATGCACCCCACTTCAATTGGATACATGCCTTGATCAACTCTTAGTCTCATGCCTTGTCCATCCCATGACCTCATGCCTCAACACACTACTAAGTAGCTTCTATGAAAATATATGTTGTAGGTACAAGTATGAAATAACAAGTAATATTTGTATAGGAAATCATCTTCAAAAAGACTCCTCCAAATTATTTTAGCACGCAGAGCATGATTAAACTAGTCCAAACACTTGAGATCCCAACCTCCCATACATTTGGGTAGAGATATACTTTCCCAAGATGGTAAATGAAATTTTGAATTCTGTAAATTACCATACCATAAGAATTAGAAGATACTCTTTTGAATGTTATTGGTGATTGATTTTAATGAAAAGGAATTTAACAATTGATACAAGTGAGAATGTGGTGACTAGGAAAGTATATGAATACATTTTAGATGCCCATGTTCTACTGTGGCTTGGGTGATTTATAGCCCACCCTTGCTGAAAATAATTGTTTTTTAACTATACTGAAGCACGTCGGTTATACGATGAGTTGTGGCCCTCATCCGATGAGGTTTCCATAACTCGGACATTAGACTAAGACCATCAGAAAACCGACTAGCACCCGTCGGAAATCCAATGGGCTGAGCATCGTACAAATGACAAGGTGAACTAGGACAATGGAGAAATCACCATCGGGGCAACGAATAAAGAGTCATCGGACATTCGACCCATCGCCATCAGAAATCGGACAAACAATTCCTGTAACATTCGACACCATAAGCCCAAAATTGTACAAAGAAACTGTCTCACATTCGAAAAAGAGAAGTCATATTTTTGACAACCTGGGAGTCAAAAATTCGACAACATAGTGGTGAAATACTTCAGCATAGTATGTCGAAAAGTCAACGGGTTTTGGCATGTGGTCAAATATCTAACGATATACCACCGATGACAAAAAAAATTGTTGTTTTTGAATTATCGATAGGCGTTTGTCGAATATCAGACATGGAAGCCATTGGATTTTGGGCTCAAATTCTGTTGTGAAGACTATTGAGAAATTGGTAGGAAATATTGGGGCTTTGAGGCAAGGTTCACTTGAGAATAGTTTCTCTACACCAAGGATAATGGTTGTATTCTCACTCTCTCCATTTTATTAATGTAAGTGAAGCTTTCTTTCCCATGAATATTATTGTGTTTGAATCATTATATCCATTGTTGAACTACTTGGTCTTTAGCATAATATTATAATTAACTTGTTACTCTGATCTATTGTGTGTTTCATTGTGTTTCTTGCAGGACAATTTGTGGAGATCAGACACTTCAAGGATCAAACTTTTACAGCTTGTGAGAGGTAAAAGAGTAGTTTATTCAAGATATCTATGTGATCTTAGAGAAATTGCTTTCATATTGTTGGGACTTATTTGTTCTAGATTTGACTGTTTCGAGCTAGGGAAACAACTTCTGTCTTCAGAAGGCGAGTATTTTTGGTAACAAAATTGGTGACTCCACTGGGGAGGCGATCTAAAATGTTGGTTACTCTTGGTTCTTACCTTGTCTTCAAATTTTGATTTCTTAATAGATCATATCTACTATTTAATTTGCTAGATTTGATTTAGAATTGATAGATCTTCCTAGTTCTGCCCTAGTCTACCTTTTATGCTTCATATTCTTCTTGATAGTTATCATTTGGATCCAGTTGTTGACTTCTATTATCTTCTTTTTTTTCCCTATGTCTCATTTTGAAATCTATAGTCACCACTGCACCTAGGTATTTTTGAAAGAGCGGCCACTGCACCTTCTTCTGAGGAAAAAGGTGATGCCACTGTAGTTATCCAGTGGACAGAGAGTGGTTCCACCGCTCTGTTTGTGTTGGAAAAGCATGGTGTTGGATCAATAACGCTCTGTATTCTGCTATCAACTAGCAGTGCCATGTAGGGTTTTAATCCCAATTTGATTTTGAAATTTGGAATTTGTATTTTGGTTGTTGAAGATTGTTTGGCTTAGTTCCTAATAGTTTGAATTGTTAATAAAAATTTTCAAAATGTGTTAGGATTGATTGGTTTTCACCTTCAAGAACTAGTTTGATTTTGGCTTATGAGCTTCTTGTATATTTTATTTTTGGTTGAAGAGGAAGTTTTTGAAAAGAAAGTGTGTATACATATCTCTAAATGTTGCTTAGTCAGTTGGAAATAAAGTAGTGTTAATTTTATTTTCTTCATAGTTTGATTTAAGATTGTATTCATATTTGATTTTTGAAAAAAACTAAGAGAAAAGTTCTAGGTTTTAAGCATAGTTACAAATTGTTAATGACTTGATTGGTCTCATAGACTTTCAGGTGTTTACATTCTATTTACTTCTTATATATTCTTCCTCTCAAACAAAAAGAAAAGGTGTGTTGTTTGCATCTTGCTTTTATTTTGAAGAGTTTGAAAAAGTATTGTGTGTTAATTAGTCATTATAATCTTTCTTTTCAATAGAGATCTTATCATTTTCCTTTTCAAAATTTTGTTCTTTTGAAGGCATGATATGCTTGAAATAGGTCTTGAAATATAGTTCTATATTCGTTTTCTTGGGATGTATTTGTTTTGGATAAGTAGGAACCGAACCTCTATCCCTTCCTTAAGTAGGAAATTTTGTGAAAAGTGAAAATAAAACTATTTGCACAAGCATCTTTGCATGGTTTTACTTTTTAGTACTCACCTCATGCATTCACCTAATCGCAAAAGATAAAATCAAGCGCTAGTATTAGGTTAAAATGTATAGAAAGGTGTGATAGGTTAGAGATGTGTTACGTCGTCTTTAAACATAGGAGTTGTCATTATTTTCTTGTACTACATCCTAGGGATCGTGTGGTTCTTCCACGTATTTCCAGTGTATAGAATTACCTTTAACATACCTTTGAGGTATATAGAAAGGTACTTAACATGCTTAGTGGTATATAGGAAGGCCCATTTCCAACGGTTGTGCATTAGACAACACAACTACGGATTGGAGCTCCCACATACCTTGTGTATATCGAGAGACACTTTAAGGGATCCTAAGACCATCCAGGCATAGCCCTTTGACCATCATATCACCACAATACATAGAAAAAATTATTAGGTAATATTGCTATGCACGTGTTGTAGCAGGGATTTCTCCTTGCTACAGGGGCAGGAATGCCTCCCTTCCATCTATAGGATGGAAGGGTAGGTTCCTGTGTGGAGAAATGCAGGAAAGAAAAACCGAAATGAAACTAGACAGAAAGAAAAGCAAAGATGGAAAACCCCTCTGCAAACAATAGTTAGGGTTCCACTTCTAATAACCTGCAAATAGCTATTAAACAGAAATAAACCTACAAAATGATATAAGAAGAAAACTTGCAAAGAAATATTGGTTAGAAACAACTAAGCTACTAAAGCAAATACATAAGAAAAACTAGGTTATACCTCTCCTTTGGTGAAATGGGCCACCATGCCCTGGCTGGAAGAAGCACCTCCCTATATCACTCAACAATGGGGGAGATATGGCTCAATGGGGAAGATTAGTGGAAGAGAGGGGGATGTGGGTGTCTTGAGAGGCAAAGAGTCTTAAGGAATCCATGGGAAGCATAACAGTATGCAAGAGAGGAGTTGTTTGAGAGTGACCCCCACCCCTCCTTTTATATCTTTTTTGGGAACTTTTAGGGTTTTAAGCCCTTGGTCAGGGCTTTAGCCCCTTTTTTGGGCTTTTAGTCCCTTCCACCCTAAATTTAGCTCCTTTTAGGGTTTTAGGCTCCTTTGAGGGGTTTTAGCCCCTTTTTGGAGGCTTTATCCCCTAGGAGAGTTATTTACTCCTTTTTGGGGTTTTTAAACCCTTTTACTCATTTTTAAGCCTTTTTGAGGGTGTGGGGGTCTAACGAAGTGATACGAGGGTTGATCATGGGTGTCCTTGGGTGGTGTAGGCCATGTAGAGCTGAGTGAGGGATTTTTTGGGTTAACAGATTGCCCCTTGATGTGTGAGGGAAGGAGCTCATTGTATGGCCGATGAACATCATAGGATTTGCTGCGCAGAGGTGTTGCTTCCAGGGATGGGGCATGGTGGCTTTTGGTTTTTTTATTAATATGGTTCCCATAAATGGGTGAGATACAAATAATGTGTGACATGTATATGGACAAGGTGGGCATACCCATGCTCATGAAAATGTCAAAAGAATAATGTGATCTATGCTCTAAAATACAAGAGCCGATCATATACAACTGATGATACAATAATGGTTTCCTCAATTAGAGGTTGAATACAATACTGATCTGAAGAATTGGTACATTGGACCCATGGCATTCTCATGGAATGATATATCTTCATGACTGATGGCCTGCTGAATCTAGGACAGTACATAGCTGTATGGATTCGTTGATTGAGAGTCGAAGTCTCTGTGGTACAAGTATGCTGCATCAATCATAAATCTGTATAGAAGCACGGCTGGGGCTTCTGAACATTGTCTCCAAGGCAACCTAGAAATCATAAGGGACATAACCTATTTAGGTCCCTCGAATAAACTCATCAATGTGCTAGAGTTAGGTGACATCTAGGGTCTTTGACCAAATACTGCACGGACCAAACCCTGTATGAATCTCATCTATGCAATGATGTAGTTGAAGTCGAGGACGTGAGAAACAACCATCCCGAGATGCGCTAAGGAATCCTCTAAATGGTCCAAGGAACTCATTAATAATGTTAATGAAACCAAGGTACAACGACCTCTGGGTCTATCCTTTGGAATATGTGTGTTGTCATCAACAGAGGGAGACCTGCCCCCAGTCAAGGCAATGATGTTTCCTTGATCAGAATCACAAGGGAGATAACCGAAAGGTGTGAGACAATCTGTGGACTGACCCACTGAATTGTGGGGGGGGGNAATGGGATCATAGCTGTAATACCGGGAATGCCACTGCATATGGGAAATACTTGGAGGAGGTGGGCACTTTTGATATTGATGTGGTCCAAGGAAGACATATTGCAGATTAATATGAACAAAGGAAACCTGAAGGGGGAATGCTGCCAAACTATTTTTTGTGGGGTGGTGTCTAGGGACACTGTTATGGTACAATCTTGTGGATTTTTGGTGAGCCCGAGAAAGTAAATACTTGATGGTGCTTTCAATTTTAGAGAGTATGAAAGCACAAAGAAGACTCCCGTGGGGGATCTTTTTCATTGGTAGTCTCTTGTGCTAAAAAAAGGATAAAATTTTACATAGGAAATCTCGCCCATCTTGTAGGGGATGAGAGACTTCTTTACCGTTGGTATTCCAATCAGGCTGGAAAAGGTTAAACCTATACTGATTGGATAGTCATTCAGATACTTTTACGAGCATGAATGAAACCAAGTTTGCTTGGCAATGTTTTCTTGATGATAAGGCTGGAAAAGAGCTTAACGACAACCCATGGTGAGCTTTTTCCTAAAGTGTGGCCCCTATGCCCGAGAAAGCATAAAAGTATGCAAAGGGGAACGGTCTTGGCTTGAATACGCCAAGGTGGTCCTTTTCATTTGATGGTCTATATGGTCCACAAAAGGAGGTAAACGAGACAATGTAGATGCCCTTTCCTATACTTTAGCGAGTGGGAAAGGAAGCAGCCACTCTCGACTATCTTTTCATTGTTTTTAGGAGTCAGAAAAGAGCTTAAACGAAAATCCAGTGCAGTCAGCCGAGTGCGGTGGCACAGGCAATGCCCCATGTCTGGATGGTGGACAGTGGTCCAAAGGTCATCTTTGCAGTATGGATGGAGTAGAAGGATCTCAAACATACCAATACATGTGAGGGATAGATCATGACAGAGGCTTGCAAGTTGGTGCGACAGAGGCATGTAAACCAAGGTGGCTCTCGGATAGAGGTCAGGAGAGCTGTGTGTGAGTTGCGGTGGACAAATGTGACTACATGTGATGTGAGTCCAAGTCCAGTGGCAGTTATATGGCAAATATGTACAAGAAAAATAATTTTTTTTGTGGACAATGGTCCGAAGGTCTACGTAAGGCGCGGTGGATAGAGAAGACAACTATGTGTTAAAATACAAAGCAAGAAGAAAAATGGTAACCCTTAATGGGCGGTGGCCCGAAAACCCGCATGAGTAGTGGGAGGCAATAGTAATTCAATTACAGGTCCTTAGACACTTGCATCGCCATGCTGTGGCTCGTAAATCGAGGTGACTTGTCGAAAATGGTCCCGAAATTTATTTTTTAAACATGAGACGATGGTCTCATTAGGAGATAGAAATTTAAGTCCAGAGGTGTGACGGGTGTCTCAAACTGATTCCGGGTGAATTTGGAGTATAAACTAATGGTGTTGCCCCTAATTTGTGGTAAAAATGTTGAAAAACAAGAAAATAAAATGACGCAACTCGTTGGTGATGTTAAGCGTAAAATCTCTTAAGGTAGAGCCCGTTGCGGGGGTTCTCCAAGAGTTTTCCATTAGAGTCAATAAGGGTGTATTCCCCTTTTCCAAGGTAATGGTGGATGACATACGGGCCATACCACATCGAATCGAACTTGCATTTTCCCAACTTATCATTGGGTTAGTCGTAGACTAGAACCATATCACCTTCACTAAAGGTGCAAGGGTGGACATGGGAGTCATAGTGAACCTTTCACCATGTATTGGCTACTTCAATGCCTTGGAGGGTAGCTCGACAGTCTTCTATGGTTTTCTTGAGTTGGAGGAGTTGTTCTTCTAAATGCGAAGTGTCAGGGAGAAGTTATACTATGAGGTAGAGGGACGGGATTTGGCACTGTATAGGGAGTACTGATTAAACGCAATGTACTAGGCGAAAAGGAGTGAAACTGGTTGCAGTTTTTGTGGATGTGCGATAATCCCATAGGGAAGAAAATAGCATGTGATTCTAGTTGGTTTTATGGTTTCCTACCATCCTTTGGAACATTGTTTCAATGATTTTGTTGACTGCTTCAACTTGGTCATTTCCGTGGGGGTAGTACGACGATGAGTATTGGTGTTCAAACTTCAACATGGTTGATAGTTCATCCCATACAACATCTTGAAAGTGTGCTCCATGGTCTAAGACTAATTGTTTAGAAACACCAAATCATGAAATAACATGGTTAAAGAAGAAGCATGCTGTGGTTTCACCTTTCCAATCAAATGTGGGCATGGCATCTGCCCACTTAGTGAAGTAATCAACTGCCATAATGATGTATTTATGACCATTAGCTGAAACGAGGTTGATTGTCATGAAGTTGATTGCCCATTTGCAGAAGGGCCCGATTGTGACTACGGGGTGTAACGGTGCAGGGGGGTTCTTTCCTTTGGGGAAAAGAGCTGACAGTTGCGGCAATGCTTGATTGCCTCTATGCAATCAACAAAGATGGAGGGCCAGAAATAGCTGGTGCATAGAATCTTCTGAGTGCTTGCTAGGCCTGAAAGGTGGCCACCGCATGCTCCATTATGACAGTCGTTGAGGATGGTCTTGGCCTTGTCACGGGTGAGGCAATGACATAGGATGGTATCAATGCCTCGAAAATTCAAGACATCTCCAATTAGCAAGTGGTGAATGGATTGATGTCAGATGCGTCGCATATCCTCATGGTTTAAGTGTGCTGCGAACTTCTGTGTTCGTAAATATAGAAGGATGTCTTAACCCAAAAATCCCCCACACATCTCTCAACGGCCTACATCACCCAAGGAAACCATCTCACAACACTCATTTCACTCCATAATACCTTCCATTTGATCCCCACACCTCCAAAAGAGCCCAAGGATGAAGAAAAAGGCTAAAAACCCCAAAAACCCCTTGGAAAAACTATAAAAGGAGGGTGGGGGGTCACTCTTAAAAAAATCCTCACTTTCCTATTGTTATGCTGCTTGTGGATGCTTTGAGACCTCTTGCTCTCAAACCACCCACTCTCCCTCTCCTCCATCTCCATATCTTCAAGCCATTGCTTCCCAACCAAGACAGAGGTGCTCCCATGAGCTAGGGCATGGTGGCCCATTTCCACCTAAGTGAGGTATAATTTATTTTCATGGTTGTTTATTTATGTTTATTTCTAACCCTCACTTCTATTTGCAGGTTTTTCATTCACATTGTTTGCAGGTTTTCCATTGTAGTATCTTAGGTTGTTTGCAGGTTTCAAGGAGGTGGAACCCTAACCCATTTTCTGCAAAGGGGTTCACAAGGGATTCGTCTCCTCCTTTATTTTCTGTCATTAGCTCTTAGATCTAGTTTATAGTAGCTGCTAGTTGCTTATTCTTGTTTAGATTAGCTTAGTTTCAATTCGCTAATCTGTTTATGTCATATTTCATTCCTTTTTTTACTGTTTTCTAAGGGTAGGAACCTACCCTTGTGCCCTATAGGCACAAGGGAGCCATTCCTACTCCTATAGTGAGGAAAAATTCTCACTATAGCTTTGGAAACTCCACTAGGTTGATCCCACAGGATCCCTGGGCCAAAAATTTCAAGTTTTCAAGTTTTTTCCATTTTACCCTAGTTTTCAAAAATCTTAGGTTAGATCTATTTAAATCTGCTTTATTTCCCATTTTAGTCAGTGATGAATCCTCTTCTAGGCCAAGCCAAGTTAGACTGACCCAGTAGTAGTTACTATCGGCCAGATCTGACCCTACATCACCAAAAAACCCCTTTGCAGAGCAGGGCGCTCTTATCAGAGGAAAAGGTGAGACTGAGGTGCTCTTAATTGGCCAATAGGTGCACCTAGGGTGCACTTAATTCTTAGATAGGTGAAACTTCAGCCCAGAAGCTTAGATTGTGGTTGTTTTTGCATTCTTTGTGACTCCCTCGCTCATTTCTGGAAAAATCTCACAGCCCCCTCATGGGATTTGGTTAGAAATGTGCGGCCTATCACACAAAAGTTGTATTTAAGTTTAATTAATAGTAATTTTCAGTTTCAGAGGACTGTTAGTGTGGCCTAGCTACCTCTGTCCACCATTATAGGTCTCTTTCAATTCCAGATGTTATTTTCTGCAAATCAATCCATGAACAATGTGTATATGCTAAATCAATCATTAAGGCTTAATAAAAACAACTAGTATAACTAAAAGTAACTTAAAAATAACCATATTCCTACCCCCTTCCTCCTCTACTTAGTCATCACCCTTCGGGGTATTATGGGATATGACGAAGGGTAAGCTCATATAGATCTAGGCACTCCATGGTATTTTTCCCAAACCACTAAAACCAGATGACCTGGAAGGTACAGGGGGTAGAGAAGGAGGGCTTCTCACGGTGCTAAGTGTCCTCCCTGTTGACCAACCTAGCACTTGGTAGGTGACCTTAGGATCTATGGATGGGCTTAGTCGCATTGTGTTGAGAGCCCAACACCTTCTCTTGGTTGAAGAATAATATCACTGAGAGGTAGACATTTAGTTAGGCAAAAAATTCATGGTTAATCACCATACTTGCTTACAAATTTTTGTTTATGTTTGCATACAAAACCATGATATGAGCTCTACCATGAATTCATAAACCATATTGCAAACAAAATACTAGAACAAACAAGCAAACCAACACACCATACCTAATAATTAACCCAACTCAGTTCATGACATAGAATAAACCTTAAAATTTACCAAATTTACACTAAGTTCAATCAATTATGCAGTCTTTAATGACATAAGTCCCTGACTACTTCAACTATGGGAAGTACTTGGGATTTTCCCAGAAACTCATTGTGAGGAGTACCATAGGAACCCCAAAGCAACTGGCCACTAAGAGGAATTTCCAAGCGAAACAGAAAATGACCCCTTCCGATTGAGTAGAAGCACCCGTGAGGGACAAGCCAAGCGCTGTCTTCTGGCAGTCTTGGTGGCTGAGACACCACCTTCAGCAAATAAAAATCCATTGAAACTGGGGTCCAAATCTCATACCCACCAGTTTCATACACAAAAGCGAACACAATTGATCCCCCACGATCTTCCTTATGCCTAAGAGGTGAACCACCACCATTTGGAACACTTGATCGACGTTGTCAAAGACACTCTCAGTAATCTCCCACACCATCAAAGGGCCACACAGCCTCTGATTCTGATTCAGACCCATACCAGTCTGAACTAGACCTCCACACCACACCATCAAGCCCCATGGCTAGTGCAAACCCGGATCCATTTTCTGTCCTAACCTTAGCAAGTGGACCCATGTCCACATCACAACTAGTCACCCATAACTTGGCAAGCAGTCCAAGCATAGTCATGCCGACTATCATTAGCCAATTGCCACCACCCATAGTGACTAGCCAAGCTGGCCTAGTGGTAACACACGGGGACAGTGGCCCCTCCACACACATTGCCCCTCCTACCACACAGGGGGGCAGTGCACCATCCACAGACATTGCCCCTACTACAATACATGGGGGAAATTCCCCCACTACCCATACCATCCTACCCATGACACTTGGGGGCATTGGCCCATCCGCCATGGTGCCACCACAAGCACCCCTAACCATGCAGATGCATTATGCACCTGCAAACCCCACCCCCATTGTGGCCCTATCCCACATCAACTTGGGGTCAAATATTCCCTTCATGGCTCATCTAAACTTTCCTGACTTGGATAAATTAACAAATTACCCCATCCGCCACCAAGATTTTTGGCCACCCATGCCAACTAAGCTATCATCAGAAATCCCAAAGTTTGAAGGCAAAGCCGGGGAATGTCCCCAAAATCATATAATGACATTCCATTATGGTTCTCATCCAATAGCATCGTAGACGACTCCATCAGGATGAGGCTATTCCAACGCACCCTTACAAGTGCTGCAACCAAATGGTACATTGAGTTGCCACAAGACAAGTACCCTGACATCAACTCCCAGTCAGATATGACAAGGGGGTGGACATCCTACTATCCTGTCAACAAAAAACTACCACTCACATCACTGATCATATCCATGAGTGGAGGCGATGCCGCAGCTTATGCAAAATCCAATTAGACGATAGGATCTTCTTGGATTGGTTCCTTAAGACTTTGCTCCCACCCATCGCAAATGATGTTGCATCTGAACGTCCCCAATCTGAAGAAGAGGCCATATTGAAGGCCCAACAATTTGATCTCATTTACGCCCAGTCTAGATACTTGTACATTGTCATTCCAGACACTGCTTGTCCAAGTACCTCTTATCGCGACGCACTGGGGGCATCCCACACAGCGGACGGCATCATAGGGTTAGTCTCCCAATAACCACCACCTCAACTGACACCACCTGCTATTGCACTGCAACCAAGCAACACTAATAATGTTGCTTACCAAAACCAAGCTCCGGACTATGCTAGAATGATGTCTCAGTCTAGAGCAACAACCTCTTATGCACAACCTATGCCACCGCAGCAGGTTCAGGTGATGGCTTTGCCAACAAAATCGTATGTGGTGAAAATTCCCACATTTGTGGCACCCCCACCCCCACAAATATACTATGCACCACCAGTGTAGCAAGTTCAAGCCCCCGCCCCCGCTCTACCCGTTCCGTTGGGATAAGTGTTTGCACAACAAAACTGTCCCAACCAGCCTTCCCCCAACAATCAACAAGGGAAAGCTAGAAACAACTGGCCCCACAACCAAGGAAATAACCAACCGCAGGGAGGCGATCAGCAACCGAACCCTCCCAATAATGTTGCGTCTAACTGGCTAGCCCAAAACCCCCATAGTATAATGCACCAAGATGAAACGCTCCGTTGCGCACAAACCAACCTTGTACACTCTGTGATGTTTATGGGAATTACACATTTGAGTGTCCCCTCATGGCTCATGCTACACAGGCCATTCAAAATGAGGCCCAACAGGCTGCCAATGCTCCCAATCAAGCCCAACCCAACCAGGCACCACAAGGGCCTCCTCCCATGGTGCTTCAAAACCCACTTCCAGTCCAAGGATTGGTGGCAACTGCTCCCCCTCCCCAGGCCAATCCCAACGCTTCAGGGGCACTACCTATGGCTGAAACAGGTGTTCACCACCTGCTATTCATGACCACTGAAGAGGTCAACTTACAGACTAGACAGAATCAATACGGTACCACCACCAAACCTGTCGACTCATTAGCAGCATCCATGTCTAAGACAACCAACATCCCTCTCTAGTTACCCCTGTTCCTGTGCCCCCCCATATGTAGAATTACCAATAATGCCATAGCTAGAGCTATAGTAAGTTATAGCATTGTGGATGATTTGGCGCAAATGCCAACCGCCATGTCCGCTCTTGAGGTACTTAAAACATGCCCAATGCAGCGAAAATTCCTACTAGCCGCTATAGGGGTAGTAGACCCCTCCGAATCCAAGCTGATCACCTTTGATACAGAGAATGGAGAGCCACGCATGCCCTCCACTATATCCTTCTAAATATTGGTGTCCATCCGAAACTTGGTTATGCACTAATGCATAGTGGATGAGGGGCCATCCACATGCGTAATGTATACCTTTGTTTGGAAAAATCTTAGATCATCGATTTTGCAATTGTCCTCCATGACTCTGCGGGCTTATGATGGACATCCCACTAAATCCCAAGGAATCCTCCCCCATGTCCCCATCACATTATCCAGGAAGACAGTCTTGATCGACATCGAACTCGTCAATGCTCAAATGGATTACAACCTCCTCCTTGGGAGGAGTTACATGTATGCCATGCGAGCCATTGCGTCAACTGTCTTCTGCCTAATGATGTTCCCCCACGAAGGGAAGATTATGACGGTTGACCAGCTCACCTACCATGATCCACAAGGGTTAATATCACCTGCCAATGTTATCCCTACCATCACCACCATTGAGCTACAAGGGGTGACCGCACACGCTAACATCATCCCTGCAACCAACACCGTGGTTGAAAACACACCAGTTTCCCCACTGTTGAATGTGGGCCCTGGGTTGTTTACCGATCCCACCATGATGGCTCCTTTCCCATTGGTGTCACCACCATCGACACAAAAGAAAACCGCAGACTTGTGCATGGTCTCATCATGCACTGCTGCACCCAAACAAAAACCGCAGCCGTAACCCCAACCACAACCACAACATCATCCGTAGCTGCAACATCACCCGCAGCAACAGCATTACACGAAGCTGCAACCACATCCTCACCCCCACATGCAACCATCTAGGAGTTATGTGGGCTCATCTCCAATCCATACAATTCCCTTCCTCTTTCCCCCACCTGGTGTCATGAGAAAGCTGGTCATGGCTACCTTAAGCCTACCCAACTTTATGTTGGGGATCCTAGTGTGGTATCTCGATCCACCAGCTCAACCAGTAATGCCCCAGGTTGTATTAACTCTGGTGCAACCTATTGCGGTTGAGTCTCACCCCCCACCCGGTCTGCATAAGCCAACCACCGCACCCGCACCTGCACCACCTCAACCCAAAAGGGATAGGGGTAAAATCACCAAAGCCACCGTAGAACCATGACAAGTTCCACGTTGTGCCATCTACGAATAACAAGGCCATCCAACTCAGAATTGCCCTAAAATACCAGTGATCCGTGCACATTTGGATGCCATGGATATGAATGAGAACATCCCCAAGGTTGAACTCCCAACTACGCTAGTAGTCAAGAACAAGGCATTGAGGACAAACCATGCTTGCACCCTTTGCGGCTTGTATGGATATTACTCCCACCATTGCCAAGAGTCTCAGATCACCTTGATCGAAGAAGTTCACCTGTCACCACCTTCTTCAGACACCATGTCCATTTACATGATGTCCAGTTCAACTAGTCCGCTTGTCGCCACCATCACTGATGGTCCATCAGACCTATCTCTTCCGTTGTTTCCGCATCCATAGCCGCAACCTCAGTTGCAACCTGAACCTCAGTTACCAGGGAAATAGTGGGGTTCATTCCTGCTCAACATGATCCTTTTCCTTTTCCTTTTCTTTTTCCTACCATCCAGGATTGTGAGTAAGTGTACCTTGGCAACCCTCCATCTACAGGATTTCACACTAGGAGATCCTATGTGGTATCTTGAACCACCTACCCTACCTCTAAGGCCCCAGGATGTATTGACTCATGTCCATCCAATTGAGATGATGTTGCACCTACCTCTAGTTCCATCAAAGACTCCTCTCGTCTCTAGTCCTGGCCCTCTTCCTCCAACAGAAACCGGGGGCAAGGTGACAAAAACCACAACCAATACCATTTACATGATCTCTAGCACCAGTTTCCCTTCCATCTCGTCGGCTGTGGAAGATCCACTTGATCTATCCTGGCATCACTTACGTGATGACAGAGAGATCTATAAGACCACCTTTGGTTTTACCCCATTCCATTTAAACCATAGTGTGGAATCGATTCTTTCCATAAAAGACCAGATTCTGTCACCCAGCCTTGCCAATGACCTTCATCTCGGTAAAGGGGCATACACCCTTATTGTCTCTGATGGACAACTCTTGGAGAACCCCCGCAATGGGATGTACTTTAATAAATTTTACACTTAAACATCAACAATTAGTCGCTTTATTTTATTTTTCTTGTTTTCCAACGTTTTTCAGCACAAATCAGGGGTAGTACCATCATCTACTAATTGAAAGTCACTGTAGAAGGAGCAATTCGACACGAGTCGACTTGAACGAAGACCGACTTAGTCGACCAACCAACTAAGTCGATGGGCCGACTTAGTCAATCAGCCGACTAAGTCGTTGGGCCGACTTAGTTGATCAACCGACTAAGTCGGTCGGCCGACTAAACTAGATGATTAAGTCGGCTAACTAAAAGTCATGTCGGTTCACCGAACCGACAGGTAGTTATTTTGTAACTGTTTGTAAATTGTATATATTAGGCTATTGAGCCAAACAAGAACTCAGTTCAGTTCTCTGCCTTGTATGAACTCATTCCATTAATATAATCTGTTGTCCTACATGTTCTTGTCTCCTGTTTCTGATTTATAGATATATATGTTTTAGTATGTATTATTGGTAACCTTATGTGATATGTGAGATTACAACATTGGTTCCATTGCCGGTAGTTCATGTCTGAAATATATGCTCACATATGATACTAGAGCAGGAGATTAAGGACTGGTGGGACCGTAAAATTGCGAACTACTTGCAAAATTACGCACAACGGAATAGATTAACAGTCGCTGAAGCCAAAGCAAGATTTTTCACAGAGACGCATGAAAAATTTGTCGAATCAGTGCCACAACTCTTGAAGCAACTTCTGGATGAGAAATCCGAACGCGACTAAAGAACAGTAGTTGCTAGAAAAACTGATCCGAGGAGGCCGAACAAATCTATCGGAGTGGTTTGAGAAAATCGCCGACGACTTCTGTGAGGAGCAAGCAGTCGAAGACAGAACTTCTGTGGAAACCGTCAAAGAAAATTTTTACACAGATTTCACTGAACAATTTTTGTGTTCCCTACCGACCTTGCTGTTCAAATTATTGATAGAGAATGGAGCAGGCCACATCATTGAACCTCTTCCACCGTTGTGCGAACCGCCATCAAATACCAACTAGGAGGAGAAATAGAGGAAGTGGGAAAAGTTCATTGCAGAAAGAGAGTGGGAATACTTTCTGAGCAAGTAAATCGAACTATCCGAGCTTTCTAAAAGCATCGGGTAGGCTATGGGGGGGTAGCTGGTCATGTGTCGGAGGTAGAGTATAGTGGATCCTAGTCGCCCTAAACCGGATAACCGTCACCAGTAATGAAAAGTCGACCAACAAGGACTTCATGAAAATAGTATTTTATGAAAGTATGTCGAACATTCAGAAACAAGAAAGGGACGAAAGACAGAAGAGAAGGGAAGCAAGACGTGAAAAAGCCGTAGGGATGCACAATGAAAAAAACCCTAGGGAGGACGACCGTGAAGAGAATCTGCCAGAGTCAGGTCATGACCGAAAGGAAGAGGGTGTAGAGCAAGAGATATCCCCTAAGGAGGAAGAAGTGTGGATAGAGCAGCCAGAAGCTCTCCAAATAACAGCTCCCAATGACAGAATAACCCTTTCCCCAACAAATCTACGTACTAGAATACAGACTATTGTCGAAGATGACCTCCGAATACAAGCTAGTGACTTCAGTATGTGGAGCCGACTAGGTGATGAAACGTACATCGGTCGACACCTTATTATACGTCGACCGCTCGAAGGAAATTGGGTGACGTTTCAGGCGGCACCCTCCCTCCAGAGTATCCACTTGCTCTTACCGACACATGAAGGAGCACCCCCCCCACCAAATACATATTTAGAAGAAATCAAACAAGTAGACCTGTGAACACCAAGTTGCAGTAGACCATTGACAACCAAAGTCGACATCAACCAACTGCATGTTGATGAAAACTTGACGACCGATGGAAGCTCAAGATCTGTCGACCAAAATTCCGCAGGCGCGACTACATCAATAACTCCACCACTTTCACCACCACCCCCACCTCCACCTCCGCCAACTTCTGAGGGAAGTGAAAGTGATTCAGACATGGGTCACGGATCATCTCACATTCCTCTCTACGAGGGAGATGAAGACCCCAGATGACATTGGTTCATCTGCGAGTCGACCTGGGAAGCAAACCAGGTAACAGATGAAGATCGACAAATGGCACAGTTCGCCGGAGCCTTAAGGAAAAGGGCCTTGACATGGTACATGACCTTTTTGGAAAGGAAACCCAGAGTGACAAAATCCAAGATTAAGGCACAATTCTTATCCTTTTTCAAAACCCCAGACGCTAAGCACTTGGCCGCCAAAAAGCTCAAAACAACACAGCAAAAGCCAGGGGAAACAATTCGCGACTACAACAAACGTTGGAAGGACCTACTAAGCCAGCTAGATTACGTTATTGATGAACAGTTACTAATTCAATGGTTCCTTGCAGGATTATCGCAAAAAGTACACTGACATATCAGTCTGGAGACATTTAAAACGAATAAAGACCCGCTAACAAAAGCTCTGTAGGTCGAGATGGACGAAGACATACCTGCCTATCCGACGGACCACAGATTAGAGGAACAGCTCGAGAACCTGCAGAAATATTTGAAGGAACTAAACCTCAAGAATCAGGAAATCTGGTGTACCAACTACTCAACGGCTGGTCATTCGAAAGATAATTGTCGAAAACAATATAGCCGACAAGATGTCCGCTTTGTACAAACCAAATCGTTTTGCGATATTTGCCAGGAACACGGCGATCATTCTACGAAATATTGTCCGTTTAACATGAAGAATGGAAAATCTTCCTGGTGTACCATCTGTGAGACCAAAAGTCACAACACGGCTGACTGTCAGTTAAACCTGAAGAACCGACAAAACTACCAGGTGGTCTACCAAACAAATGCAGTAGCACAAAACAACGAGCAAAACACTACCAACAACCAGAACGGAGAAAGATATGATGGCTGACGATATTAGCGCCGGTATGACAACTGACGTCATGGTTATGGAGGAAGAGGTCGATTCCCTGGGAATCACGACATCCGAACGCGTCGACCTACCTAGTACTTCACATGCTACAAAGAAGGTCACCGGTACGCAGATTGTCCGTACAAGGACAGAACTGATCTTAAATTCTGTACACACTGTGGAGTAGGCGATCACTCCCTTGAGGATTGTCCTACTATGTTATAAAAAACTAATACGAAGAAAAATGTTAATGTCTTGTCTTGTGTACAAAAGCATGATGTACTAACTACTAAGAATTTACATATTGTTACACGACAAGGAACAAAAACAGGACCTGATAACCCCCAAATTAGCAATATTAAAGACACAAACATTTATCCCGACCCTATAAAGAAAAAACACACATATCAAGAGGCAACCCACATATTTCATGACATTGCACAACAGGAAGACCTTGTTAGCAGTCGACCTAAAATAGTACATCAATTAATCTATCTCACTGAAACAGACAAATCTGTAGCCCAGTTCATTGATTTATTGCATCAAATAAAAAATAATAACCTTGAAAAACAAACTAAGAACATCTGCAGCCTAAACCAAAAAGACAAAAATGATGTCGACCTGGAAATCGAAGGTTACCACGTACGACAAGTAGTGCTTGAATTCCAGTCTCAGGTAAATATCATGACCCGGGATACATGGGAAAAGATGGGAAAACCTCGACTCTACGAATCAGGTATTTACCTAAAAATCACCGACCAAGGTCTCATTGAACCCATTGGGGTTTGGAAAAATGTCGACACGACCATCAAAGGAATTTCGACCAAGGTTGATTTTGAAATCATTGACCCAAAAGAGGGATCTAGTTCATTCCCAGCACTAGTTGGTCGACCTTGGGGATGGAAGATGAAAGCCTCCATATCCTTAGACAAAGAACGGATCAAGTTAAAAGGAAATGGTCACAAAGTCATTGTACCCATTAATCCTTCCCAAGGAGAACTGTGGACCGAACCGATTGATGAGGAAGTCGATGTCAGACAACTGTACCAGATCCAGAACAATACGGACTACATAGAGCCCAACATCCATGGAGAACTTTACTTAGGTAAGCAAGACTCAATTGGTTATAACTCAGATGCTGAACTGTATGATTGGGAGATGGAAAATTACAAAACCCAAGCAAGAGGGTGCTGGACTATACAAAAAGTACAGAAAAAACCCACCCGACAGTGCTTCATAGTATCCATTATCCCCAAATTTTTTGAAAAGAAAGTAACGAAACGCCCTACCTTACAACCAACCAACTTAAACACTACACAACTACCCAGGTATAAGGAGAGGGAATCCCCAGTCATGCACATTGAACAAGTATCTAAGAATATTGGAGAACATGGTCGACTCCAAAGCTTAGTCAAAACATTTACAGGTCAAGCAACGAGATGGTGGGATACCCATCAGACAAAACTTCAGACCTGAACAACTGCTTCGACTTTCTTTGTCGAACGGTTTGGTGGACAGAAGCTAACCCAGCAAGCCCAGATCCCTACTTTTACGCAAGAAGAAAACCTAGAAGAACACATTAAGACTTGTGAAAAGGAGTGGAGAAGACTTGGATATAAAGATGAGAGAACTTGGCCACATTTGTTCCCTTCAACCCTAGCCGACTTACCCAATAAATGGTATAAGATGGAGGAAGATCAAGGTGAAACCTTCTTTTGGCAGAAACTCAAGGAAAATTTTATCAAAGACTTCCAGTTCATACCTCAAAATGAAAAACTGGCCGAGCACAACAAATCAAACAATTTCTCCAACCGACCGAAAAACAACCCTCCCAGACCAACCGACAGATCAAGTACTGTAACAATATACACACCGAATCCAGACCATAGATGACCTGTTTACACTTAGAAAATGAACACACAGAAGGCAAGAGCTTCAGATGGAAAACTAACCATAGTGAAACAACAAAACCTATCTATTCAATCCTAAAAGTCGAGACCACCGACAAACCAGATCTTGACAGAATGACTGCAGCCGACTTTCCTGCTACATTCTCACAGTTCACAGAAGGAAGTTGGCCGATTAATGAAGCTAAAGCACCAGAGTGGTTAGATGCAAAAGTGAAAACTAAAGAGGTCGACATTTCAAATGACAACCGACCAAAAATAGCCAAGATTGGTGACTACTGGAACGAACAACAAACCACCGAAATAGTGAACTTACTTAGAGAATTCCAAGATGTCTTTGCCAGGGACTATAAAGACTTAAAAGGGTTAGTACAGGAAATGGGATAAATGAAAATAGATACTAAGCCTAATGTCCGACCTGTTAAGAAAAGACCTTATAAACTAGCTCACAAGTACAAGGAGATAGTTAAAAAGGAAATCGACAACATGTTAGCAGCAAGGATCATTTACCCTATCGACCAGTCTGAATGGGTAAGTCCCATGGTCGTCCAGCCTAAGAAACATGACCCGACAAGGTTAAGAATTTGTGTTGAATTTAGGGAACTCAACAAAGTAACATTAACAGATCCATTCCCAACTCCCTATGCTGATTAAATCTTGAATGAAGTTGCAGGACACAAATGCTACTCATTCACAGAGGGATTCTCAGGATACAGCCAAGTACCCATAGCAAAAGAAGATCAAAAGAAGAAAACATTTGTCTGTGAATTTGGTTCCTTTGCTTACAGAGTTATGCCTTTTGGGATAAAGAATGCACCTGTAGTGTTTTCCCGAATTATTGTCAAGACTTTCCAAGAATACATATATAAAACCATGGCAGTATACTTCGATGACTAGAATATATACTCCACCTTAAAAGATCACTACAAGTGGCTCCGACTTATGCTAGAGAGATGTCGACAGATTCAACTCTCCCTGAACATTAAGAAATGTATCTTTATGACTCCCATAGGCATACTCTTAGGGCATATTATCTGTAAAGATGGTATCAAGGTCGACTTTGCCAAAATTAAAATCATCCTCGACCTGAAACCCCCAATAAACCCTAAACAAGTCAGGGTGTTACTTGGCCATACAGGCTATTATCGAAAGTTCATAAGACACTACTCAGATATGACCTATCATTTAGAAGAACTACTAAAGGAAGACCAAGAGTTTAAATGGACAGAGGAATGCCAAATTTCCTTCGACAAACTGAAAAGAAAACTGGTCGAAGCCCCCATACTCAAATTTCCAAATTGGTCGACCAAATTTCATGTGCATATTGATGCCTCAAGAATCGCAATTGGAGCCATACTGACTCAACCAGGGTATGACGGGATGGACTACCCTATAGTTTACAGCAGTCGAAAATTAAATAAGGTTGAAAGGAACTATTCAACCACTGAAAGAGAAGCCCTAGGTATGGTCTTTGCCCTCCAAAAGTATCGACATTACCTATTGGCCAACCCCTTCACATTTTACACCGACCATCAAGCCTTGAAATACCTCATCAATAAACCCCTTAATCATGGGAGAATCTGTCGCTGGCTACTTCTTTTTCAAGAATTTGAGTTTGAAGTCGTGGTCCAACCAGGAAAGTTAAATGTCGGGCCCGACCACCTATCCCGTATAGACACAGGAGAAGAACCGACCGGAGTCGACGACGACTTGCCGGACGCACATCTATTTCGCATAGAAGCAGTTCCAGCAGAACTTGAAGAAATAGCTTATTTCTTAGAGAAAGGTCAGGCACCAGAAGGTCTGAACACTAAGAAAAAACAAATCTTAGCTATGAAGGATGCCCCTTACAGCCTCATCAATGGATTTCTCTACAAAATGGGGTTAGATGACATTCTCAGAAGGTGTGTACTCGACCATGAACGAGACCAAATCATGCATGAAGCACACTATGGACCTGCAGGAGGACATTTTCACGTAGATACAACTACAAGAAAAATCCAATAGTCGGCATTATGGTGGCTGACGATCCACAGAGATTGAAAAAACTTTGTTAGTCGATGTGACCGCTGTCAATGACTTGGTCGACCTCTGTCGAGCACAGAGATGTCCTTTATATATGTAAACCCTAGTCTCACCTTTGAAATCTGGACTATAGACTTCATAGGACCATTTCCTATCCCAGCCAAACGATTAGGTGCACGATATATTATCACAGCAGTAGAATATGTCACTAAATGGGCAGAATCTGAACCCGTCGATGCATGTTCAAGTGAGGTAGCCGCTAAATTCATCTACAAAAACATCATCACTAGGTTCATATGCCCACTCACATTGATCAGTGACCAAGGGTCACACTTTATCAACAAAACCATCAAAAATTTGACCGACCAATTTCACATCGACCACCAATGAAGCACTGCATACCACCCTCAGTCGAAGGGCGCGATTGAAGCTTTCAATAAAACATTGACAAAAGGGTTAACCAAAATATGCAGTACCGACAAAGACGACTGGGACGAGAAAATCCCTGCAATCCTCTGGGCATATAGGACAGCCTGTAAACGGTCGACTGATCAAACCCCCTTTCGACTAGTCTACGGGAAAGAAGCAGTCGTCCCCTTACATTTTCGACAGCAGACACCTATTATTGCACAACTATTACATGTCGATGTCAAACACGCAATAAAAGACCGACTATTTCAACTTAGCAAGCTGGAAGAACACAGACTCATGGCTATACAACACCAAGAAATTCACAAACAACAGTAGAAAGCATGGCACGACCGCAACATCAAAAACAAAAACCTGTCAGTCGGAGACTTTGCATTACTCTATAATAGTCGAGTCAAAGGAAAACCCAAGAAACTCCACACAAAATGGATGGGCCCTTACCTTGTTGAACAGATACACCCCAATGGTTCAGTCCGACTAAAAACATTGCAGGGCCTAGTATTTTGGAAGCTTGTTAATGGAGCCCGACTCAAACATTACAAAAACTGGAAAAAAAAATCATATAATGACCTTAACCGTCAATAAAAATCCATAAAAAGCTAAAAATTCCAAAAACAAAACTAATACACCCGACACACCAAAACATGATAGGAACTCACTTCGACAACCAACATCATCACCTCTGACCATCTTCATCGACCCGACATCCGACTGACCATTCTCAGCACTGACACCGGCCGACGACCACGAAAGTCCCATCGTGCATTTATGACTTCGAGCACCGAAAGCAATTCTCCATTACTCCACACTCACGTATTGCAGCTGGAACATCAAGCCCACCATTAATACATCCATTCCCACATGCAGTCACACCATCGCCTATAAATATGGGACCGTCGAAGGTTCATTCACCACACCCTTTACATACAGATCACTCGCACAGTCAGTCGACTAAAACACCTGAAACCTATAGTAACCCCGACCAAACCGACATAATGGCCCCCAAGCAGACCAGAGCAGCGACCAAGGCGAAAGAGCTCCAGGCTGAGGATACACCATTGATCTGCCAACTAAAACATATCAAAAATGCCAAAGTACAAGAGGGCCAATGGCAGAAACTTTGGATCGAGATCCAAGAGTGGGCCTTCATCGACAAGAAGATGACCCAAGCGTCTGAAAAATTCTGACGGAGCACCATCTTCAACTATCCCAACACACCCCTGATGGAAAGCTTTGGTGGGACAAAAGAAGCTGCCGTCAAGTTTGTCATCAGTCGCTACCACAACGGTCGGTTCTACTTTGACCGACCAATCGACATTACTAGAGATATCATCTCCGAGCTCACCGGCCTGTCTAACCAAGGAAACCCTGTACCAATCAACATTAAGGAAGGATTGGTCCAAGAGCTCACAGGATCACTATCCAGGAAAAATTATAAAGGATTGATGATTGGGAAGATTGCCACTCGAACGCCATAGATTGTGGCCAAAATCATCGCCATCACCCTGACCTTAGCATGTCGAAGTAGAGACCTTAAATTGGAAATGATGGAGGCCGTTGACACAATTTCCACCGACGGTCGAGTCTACTGCTGGGGAGATTATGTCGCTGACATGGTCAAAACTGTCTGCGAACGATGCCAAGAGACGGGAGGACTCATCAAGTTCCCCTCCCTAATCCTTTGGATCGTCATGTACCACATCTGTCCGGAAGGAAGTCCAGTCTTCTGGGAATCGATAAAGTTCCACATGAACAGGTTCAAACCCTTCTCTCTGAAAGGAACCTCGCGAGAGCTGGCGCAAGGAAAAATCTTTCTCGAAAACTGGTTCCAACAGTTAAAGCTTCGCATGACCAGATGGCGAGTGCCTCAGAACATCCAACGCAATCTACCAGCAAAGTCTCACATACATTTGGAGATCGACCATACAGCGGTATGGTATATGCAGGACGAACACCCCAAGGCCGCCGCCCTCGATTACTACCCGACTGCCGAGAAAATATTCCGAGAGTTGACTCGCCAGGCGAAGACCAGAATACAAGTTCCTGAGGCAGCTAAACAGGTCGACTTATTAGTAACGGAGCCATTGACTGACCAGGAGAAATAGGAAGACTACAAGTTAAATCTATACATAAGCACATTTGTGTCAGAGGACACCCCAGTCAAGCCCCCTGGTCGGGTACAAATAACCATAAAACCTCCAACCAGAGTCGACCCACAGCCGATAGAACAACAGTCGAAAGAACAACCGTCGAAAGAGCAACAGCTGACGGAACCACAACCACAACAGCAAGCAAACCCTCCGGCCCCAGCAAGCGTTGCCCCAACTCAAGTACCGATGAATGGAGTCGAGCAAGATAACCCTGAATATGCTTTGTCAAAAGGCATTATCAAGAAATTGGCCGCTGAGATCACTGCCACCAGATGGAAAATCAGAGCACAAAAAGTACAGCAGGGAAAAGGTAAGTGCAAGCTTATTGTCGAGTCATCTAATGATGAGGAAGAGCTCGTGGCTATGGCCGTCGACATTGTCGAGGATGCCGCTGCAAACAAAGTCCTAGTTGAAACTCAGTTTCAACAGTTTCTTGAATCCGGAGCCCTTGAGGGTCGATCAAAGAAGCCCAAAACAACAACAACACCGGAAGACATCGTCGATCTTGTGTCAACTCCTCCCCCTCCATCACCGACACTAGTAGTTGAGGACCAAGAACTGGCACAGCAGTCAGTCAGTCCCCTCGACTTGTACAAAAGCAGGATACCAGAATCTGTGAAAGAAAAAGTCGACAAGGACATAGAACTCAAAGCTTTCTTTGAGACGCTGCCTGGGCTGTTTCAGTCGGCTCAGAAAATTCACACGAGGCCCCCTCTTTATACCGACAGCAGCACAAACCCCCAGGTAACTGCACATCTTACATCAATATTCACTCAATCCGACCAAGAAGGTGACATAATTGGCCATGTGCAGTCTACCATCGAACAGATTCACCCCCAACCCTAGACCGACTTCCCCACCACTGACCTCGAACTAGACTCACTGTCCGACATAAGTTTACAGCCTACTTCTGACAAACCCATTACCCCCAACCATTCCCCTACTACATCACCACCGCCACCATCATCCCCACCCCCGCCATAATCATCCCCACCACCTTCGCCACCCCCTGAAACCCAGCCATATATACCCCAACCAACTACATCCTCTCAACCAGAAGCAACCATACCAACTACCCAGCCAGAAAAACCATCAACTTCAAACCCTCCAACCACCGAAACCCCCTCCACTGCTGCAGGTACCCAGGAAAAAGAAACAGAAAGACCAAAGAAGAAGAAAGAGCATCACCCGTCCCGACTTCGGATCAGCTTAAAGGATGCAAGCTCGTTGACCGACACAGAAGTCGTCTAACTCCTCAATACATTGGCCAAAGAATCAAAGACAAGGACTCAACAAAAAACTAAAGAGATCTCGAACAAAAATGCAGAACAGGTCAAGTTTCTTGGAAAATGTAGGGCTCTCGCTCAGTCCGTGATACCAGGCCCTATTGAAGTCGACACAAATCGACCATTGGAAAGAGCATATCAGCTCTTCGAGACCATGGTATCGACCGTCCAAGCCCGTCTCCAAGAGACTAAGGAAGAGCAGAAGGAAGAGACTGCTCGACTACTACTAGCACAACACACTACCTTCTCAGAGGCATACAAAGTGCTACAGGACAACATGGAGGAATATTTTGTGACCGAAGAAGTCTTGAGAGACTGGCCTACTCACTATGGGCAAGTCTATCAACAGACCCGCCAGACTCCTCAAGGCATTCAGGCTTTGGAGGGAAGGAAGATGACAGAGGCAGCACTCAGACAGACGATAGAAGAACAAATTGTGCTGGAGACAGCCAAGCTGCAAAAGTTGGAACGAGAAGCACACCAGTGGGTCCAACAAGCCCTTCCAAACTTAGAGAAAGTCGACATAATATACCCGCAGATGAAAATACTTATCGACACAGCTGACGAACAGAACCAGATCCTGGGCCGCAACATGGAGAAGATCACGGAAGTCCCACTCTCTGAAAAGATGTCGGTCCTGTCACAATTAACTACACTAACGATCGACATCCAGAAATCTTTGCAGAGTTGGATGGATTTTCAGCATCACCTTGCCATCACCGCTTCGGCCATTGTCAAGATTTGCGTCTAGAAAAGGCCAACCATTCGTCTGCACAGCCCTCCACAATAGCATTTTGAAAGAATCTGACAGAGACATAATTTTTGTACCTCCCTGTTTCTTCGGGACGAAGAAACGTTTTGTCTGTGGGGGAGATGTAGAAGGAGCAAGTCAACACAAGTTGACTTGAATGAAGACCGACTTAGTCGACCAGCCGACTAAGTCGATGGGCCGACTTAGTTGATCAGCCGACTAAGTCAATGGGCCGACTTAGTCAATCAGCCGACTAAGTCGGTCGGCCAACTAAACTAGATGATTAAGTCGGCTAACTAAAAGTCGTGTCGGTTCACCAAACCGACAGGTAGTTATTTTGTAACTGTTTGTAAATTGTATATATTAGGCTATTGAGCCAAACGAGAAATCAGTTCAGTTCTCTGCCTTGTATGAACTCATTCCATTAATATAATCTATTCTCCTACATGTTCTTGTCTCTTGTTTCTGATTTATAGATATATATGTTTTAGTATGTATTATTGGTAACCTTATGTGATCTATGAGATTACAGTCACTCGGAACCAGTTCGAGACACCTCTCACACCTCCAAGCTCAAATTTACACCTCCTTATGAGACCATCGTCTCATGTTTAATAAGTCAATTTCATGACCATCTCCCACAAGTCACCTCGATTTACAAACCATGACATGACAATGTGAGTGCCTACAGACCGGTACTCATATCACACTTCCCGACCGCTACTCATGCAAGCTGTCGGGCCGCCGCCCGTTAAGGATTGTACTATAATTTTACCTTTTGTATTTATAATTGTCTTTTTTCACTACACCTTACGTGGACATCTAGACCATCGTCCACAAAACCCTTTGACATAGAAGTGAAATTTTAGCTTTAATTTTGTATTTTTAACAAATAGATTGTCTTTTCTTTTTACCGCACCTTACGTGGACCTCTGGACCACTTTCAACAAAATGATTTCTTTTCTTGCACGTATTAGGCATATAAGTGCCCCCGGACTTGCACTCACATCGCATGTAGTCAATTTCATCCATAGCAACACACACACACGCTCTCCTAACCTCTGTCCGAGAGCCACCTTGGTTTGCGTGCCTCTGTCGCACTGACTCGCGAGCCTCTACCACGATATATCCCATGCATGTATTGGTATGTTTGAGAGCCTTCTACTTTGTCCATACTATGCAGATGACCTGTGTACCTCTGTCCACCATCTTGACATGGGGGCACTACTCGTGCCACCGCAGTCGGTTGACCACATTGGAGTTTCATTCAAGCTCTTTTCTGACTCCTTAAAACAATGAAAATATCGATGAGCGCAACTGCTTCCTTTCCCACTCACTAAAGTATAGGAAAGGGCATCTACATCGTCTCATTTACCTCCTTTTGTGAACCATGTAAACCACCTCATGAAAAGGACCTCCTTGGCATACTCAAGCCAAGACCATTCCCCTCTACATACTTTTGTGCTTTCTTAGGCAGAGGGGCCGCACTTTACGAAAAATCCCACCACTAGTTGTTGTTAAGCTCTTTTCCAACCGTCTCAACAAGAAAATATCGCTGAGCAAACTTGGTTTCGTTCATGCTCATAAAAGTATTTGAATGATTGTTCAATCAGTACAGGTTTAACCTTTTTCGGCCTGATTGGACTAACAATGGTAAAGAAGTCTCTCATCCCCTCCAAGATGGGTGAGCTCTCCTATGTATACTTTTATCCTTTTTCGGGCACAGGAGACTACCAATGAAAAAGATCCCCCATTGGAGTCTTCTTCATGCTTTCAGACTCTCTAAAATTGAAAGCACCATGGAGCATTTACCTTCTCGAGCTCGCTAAAACTCCACGAGATCGTACCACAACATACCCACATTGGGTCACCTTTGCTTAGAGTACTTTGCAATGTGTCTTCCTTGGATCCCATCAGTATCAAAAGTGTCGCCTCCAAGTATTTCCCATCTGCAACGACATTTCCGATATTACAGCTATGATCCCATTCCCATGAGTTAAGTTTCATTTGCTGCCTGGGCCGCCCTGCTGTCATACTCTAAACAAAGGAAGTTTGAGTCTCCCACTCCCCCCCTGCCCCTGTTCAATTTTTCCCTTCCCTCCCCTTCCCCCCCAATTTAGTGATTCAGTCTGCAGATTGCTTCACACCTTTCGGTTATCCCTTGCACTCCTAGTCAAGGAAACATCATTGCCTTAACCAGGGTCAGGTCTCCCTCTGTCGATGCCAACACACATATTCCAGAGGATAGACCCAAAGGTCCCTGTACCTTGGTTTCATTAACATCATTTATGAGTTCTTTGGACCACTTGAGAGGATTCCTTAGTGCCTCTTAGGATGGTTGTTTCTCACGTGCTCGACATCAACTCCATCATCACACCGTTGAGATTTGTACAAGGTCTATTCTGCACAGTACTTGGTCGAAGACCCCGGATGTCACCCGACTCTAGCACATTGGTGAGTCGACTCGAGGGACCTAAACAGGTTATGTCCCTTGTTATTTTTGGGTTGCATTGGAGACAGTCATTAGAAGCCCCAACAGTGCTTCAATATACCTTTATGATTGATGCAACATACTTGTACCACAAAGACTCTGACTCTCAATCACCGAATCCATATAGCTATGTGTCGTTCTAGATCCAACAAACTGTCAGTCATGAAGATATAGCATTCCATGAGAATGCCATGGGTCCAATGTACCAGATCAACATTGTATTCAGCCTCACATAGAGGAAACCAGTATTGTAACATTAGTTGTATATGATTGGCTCTTGTATTTTAGAGTATAGATCAAATGATTCTTTTGACATTGTCACGAGAATGGGAATTCCCGCCTCGTCCATATACATGTCACACATTTATTGTATCTCACCCATTGATGGGAACCAAATTAATACAAAACCAAAAGCCACCATGCCCCAGCCTCGGAAGCACCACCTCTCGACAGCAAATCTTATGATGTCCATCGGCCATACGTTGAGCTCCTATCCTCACACATTAGGGGGCAATCTGTTAACCTAAAAATCCCCCACACAGCTCTCAATAGCCTACACCACCCAAGGACACCATCTCACAACACTCATTTCACTCCATAAGACCCTCCATTTGACCCCCACACCTCCAAAAGAGCCCAAGGATGAAGAAAAGGGCTAAAAAACCCTTAAAAAGAGCCCAAAATAGGCCCCTAGGAGCTAAATCCCTCAAAAAAGGGCTAAATCCCAAAAGGGGCCAAAGTTAGGGTGGAAGGGGCTAAAGTCCCAAAAAAGGGGCTAAAGCCCTGACCAAGGGCTTAAAACCCTAAGACCCCTTGAAAAAACTATAAAAGGAGGGTGGGAGGTCACTCTTAAAACACTCCTCACTTGCCTATTGTTATGCTGCATGTGGATGCTTTGAGACCTCTTGATCTCAAACCACCCACTCTCCCTCTCCTCCATCTCCATCTCATCAAGCCATTGCTTCCCAACCAAGAGAGAGGTGCTCCCATGAGCTAGGGAATGGTGGCCCATTTCCACCTAAGTGAGGTAGAATTTCTTTTCATGGTTGTTTATTTGTTTTGCTTTCTAACCCTCATTTCTATTTGCACATTTTTCATTGACATTGTTTGCAGGTTTTCCATTGTAGTAGCTTAGCTTGTTTGCAGGTTTCAAGGAGGCAGAACCCTAACCCATTTTATGTAGAGGGGTTCACAAGGGCTTCATCTCCTCCTTTATTTTCTATCATTAGCTCTTATATCTAGTTTACAGTAGCTAGTAGTTTCTTATTCTTGTTTAGAATAGCTTAGTTTCAATTCGCTGCTCTGTTTGTGTCATATTTCATTCCGTTTTTTACTATTTTCTAAGGGTAGGAACCTACCCTTGTGCCCTATAGGCACAAGGGAGCCATTCCTGCTCCTGTAGTGAGGAGAAATTCTCACTATAGGATGTCCCCATACCATGGGTCTTACATGGATATCATGAATAGGAAGTCATCAGGGAGATCAGCCTTGGGAGGTGATGACACGGTTAATGGGGGCAGATCAGTCATGAGCGTGGCCAATGTGAGTGCCTTTGTGATTTTTGGGGACACAAACTCTAGGTCGAATTCTTGGAGGACGACTACCCACTTAGTTGCTCGACCTTGTAGAAGGTGACAGCTTAATAGGTACCACATTGGGTTTGAATCAGCGACTACACGAGTATGGTTTGCGATGATGTAGTGGTGCAACTTTTGAGCCGAGAAGACGACGACGAGGGCCAATTTCTCCTTGGGTGAGTACCATACTGGGGGTCCTGTTAGCTTTTGACTGATGTAGTAAATCACGTGCTCATGGTGAGCATCGTCTTCTTGGACAAAGACTCCAACGATGGCGTTTTATGAGGCCGACAAATAGACAATGAAGTCTCGAGTGAAGTCTGGTGCTGAGAGTAGTGGTGCAGAAGCCAAGGCTTGTTTGAGTGCATCAAACGATTCTTGTGCTTGCTGATCCCACACAAAGGGGATTTTTGTGCGAATTAGGTGAATGAATCCATAAGATTTTGTTGCATACTCTAGTATAAAGCGGCGAAGGAAGTTGGCCCTGCCTTGGAGGCTTTGTAGTTGGTGCCGAGCTTTTGGGGAGGGCAGAGCAAGGATAGCCTGAACTTTGAGGGGATCTACTGTTATTCCTTTGTGGGACATGATGAATCCAAGTAGATGGCCTGATGGGACACAAAAAATGCACTTGAGGGGATTCAGGTGAATTTTGTACTTGCGGCAATGTAAAAATACTTGTCACAAGTCGTTTATGTGTTGTGCTTGTTTTGGTGATCGAGTGGTAAGGTCGTCCAGGTAGACCAAGATGATGTGAATTAGGTCATGGAAACAATATGTCATGGTGCGCTAGAAGGTGGCTCCAGTGTTTTTTAGGCCAAAGGGCATGACTCGATACACGAATGTGCCCCACAGGATTGTAAATGCCATCTTATAATAGTCTTCTTTCTAAATCTGGATTTGGTTATATCTGTAAAATCCGTCCATGAAGGAAAAGGTCTCATGTCCGGTGCATGCATCAATAATATGATCGATGAAGGGTGTTGGGAAGTTGTCTTTGGGACATGCCCTATTGAGGTCATGGAAGTATGTGCAAACATGAATGGTACCATGTTTTTTATTCACAAGAACGGGATTAGAAATCCAAGTAGTGTAGGCAATGGGGTAGATGAAGCCGGCTGTGCACAGCTTCTCTATCTCGGCTTTAACCGCGACCACTTTGGAAGGATGAATGGGCTGTTGTTTTTTCTGAACTGGGGCCACATCAGGCCATGTGTCGATGTGGTGTTCCATGATTGATGGATATAGGCCGGGCATTTCAGTGTAAAACCAGGTGAAGATGTCATGGAATTCTTAGAAGAGAGCTTTGTAGGCATCAACTTCTTCCGGGGAGCAAGATGCCCCCAGCATGATTTCTTCAACAATATCAGGATTGGTTGAGATGTTGATTTTGATGATGGGTGAGATGTTGGCCATGTTCCCTTCTTCGAAGGTGTCTGGTGTCGGGATGGCATTTTTGAACTAGTCGACTTTCCCATGAATGAAATCATTGGTTTCCATGGAAAACTGGTTAGACTACAACAAAAGTTCTTCAGGGAGGAAGAACGAACGGTGGTGCATGCCATCCCATGGGTATTCTAGGGAGATTAGGGCTTCAAGTATCTTCTCATCATTGCGGAAGCAACAAAGAGACAATTCTGATGGACCGTCGTTGGAGGTGGAGACATTAGGGTCGGTAGAACTGGACATCATGTAAATGGACATGGTGTCCGAAGAAGGAGGTGCGGGGTGGACTTCTTCAATCAGTGTGATCTCAGATTCAAGGGAATGTTGACGGAGGTCAACTAAAGCAATTCAAAATTCAGGCAATTCTTGTCAATGGTGAGAATAGTGTCCATAAAATCCGCAAAGGGCCCAAGCATGGTTTGTTCTCAATGCATTGTTTCTAACTATCAACGCAGTTGGGAGTTCGACCACGAGGATGTTTTTGTTTGTATCCATGGCATCCAAATGCACATAGATCATTTGGATTTTAGGGCAATTTTGAGTTGGGTGGCCCTATTGCTCGTAGACGGTGCAAGGAGGGACTTGTCGTGGCTCTGTGGCAGGTTTCACATTCTTGCCCCTGGCCCTTTTTGGGTGGGGTGGTGCAGGTGTGGGTGTGGCGGTTGGATTTTGTGGGCTGGGTGGAGGGTGAGACTCGATTGCAATGGGTTGCACCGAGGTTAAAACAACCTGGGGTATCGGTGGTTGAGCTAGTGGATCAAGATACCACACCGAAATTCTCAATGTAAAGTTGGGTAGGATTAAGGTGGCCATTACCAGTTTGCTCATGACACTAGGCGAGGGAAAGAGGAAGGGAATCGTATGGACTAGATATGAGCCTAGATAAATCCCTAATGGTTGTATGTGGGGGTGAGGTTGTGGTTGCATATGCACATAATGCTGTTTTTGCGGCTGCAAAAGATGTTGTGGTTGGGGTTGGGGTTGTGACTGCAGTTGTTGTTTGGGTGCAGCGGTGCTGGATGAGACCATGCACAAGTCCACAGTCTCATTTTGTGTCGATGGTGGTGACACTAAGGGGAAAGGATCCATCAAGGTGGTATTGACAAACAACCCAGGGCCCACATTAAACAATAGGGAGGATGGTGTGTTGTCAACCATGGTTTTTACTACAGGGAAAACATTGGTGTGCATGGTTGTCCCTTGGGGATCAATGGTGTTGATGGTAGGGATAACATTGGCAGGTGTCGTTAACCCTTGCAAAGCATGATAAGTGAGTTGATCAACCATCATGATCTTACCTTCATGGGGGAACATCATGAGATGGAAGATATTCGATGCAACTGCTCTCATGGAATACATATAGCTTCTTTCGAGGAGGAGGTTATAGTCCAGTTGAGCATTGACAACCTCTATGTCGATCAGCACTGTCTTCCCCACTAATGTTATGGGGACATGGGGGAGGATTCCTTGGGATTTAGTGGGATGGCCATCATAATCCCGTAGAGTTGTGGAGGATGGTTGCAGAATTGGGGATCCAAGTTTCTGCCAAACCAAGGTGGGCATAACGGATGTGGATGCCCCCTCATCCACTATGCATCGGTGCATGACCAAATTCTAGATAGACACTAGGATTTGGAAGGCGATGGTGGATGGCATGTGTGGTTCTCCATTCTTCATGTCGAATGTGATCAACTTGGAGTCAGAGGGGTCTACGGCCCCAAGGGCGGCTAGTAATGCTTTTCGCCTGCGTTGGGCATGTTTTGAGTACTTCCAGAGTGGACATGGTTGTTGGTGTTTGGGCCAAATCATCCATAATGCTATAGCTGATAGTAGCTCTAGTTGTGGTGTTGTTTGCCACTCGACATATGGGGGGGCGGGGGAAAGGGGGTAACTAAAGAGGTGCATTGACCGATTTAGACGTAGATGCTGCTAATGTGTCAATGGGTTCGGTGGTGGTACCGTACTGATTTTGTCTGGTTTGTAGGTTAACCTCTTCAGTCATCATGGCTAACAGGTGGTGGACACCTATTTCTACCATGGGAGGTGCCCCCAGAGCATTGGGATTGGCCTGGGGAATGGGTGTGGTTGCCACCAATCCTTGGACTAGTAGTGGGTTTTGAAGCACCATGGGGGGAGGTTCTTGTGGTGCCGGGTTACGTTGGGCTTGGTTCATAGCATTGACAGCCAGTTGGGCCTCATTCTTAAACACCTTCCTAGAATGACCCATGAGGGGACACTCAAATGTGTAGTGCCCATAGACCTCACAGAGGGTGCATGGTTGGTTTGTGTGCAATGGGGAATTGCTTCTGGTGAATTTGGTCATGGGGGATTTTGGGCGGGTCGGTTTGATGCGAAATTGTTGGGAGGGTTTGGTTTTTTAACGCCTCCCTATGGTTAGATATTGGCTTGGTTCTGGGGCCAATTATTTCTAGCTTTCCCTTGTTGATTTTTGGGGGCAGGTTGGTTAGGTCAGTTTTGTTGTGCAAATACTTGTCCCAATGGAGCGGGTTGAGCAGGGGCAGCAGCTTGAACCGCTTGCATTGGTGGTGCATAATAAATTTGGGTGGGCTGCAGTGCCAAAAATGTGGGCATTTTCCCTGTGTACTACTGTGTTGGCTATGCCATGGCCTAAGCCTATTGCAGTGGCACAGGTTGTGCATAGGAAGTTGTTGCTCCATACTAGGACATCATTTTGGCATAGTCCAGAGTTTGGTTTTGGTAAGAAACACTGGCAGTGTTTCTTGGTTATGGTGGAACTACAGCTGGTCTTGAACGATGTTTTGGTTGTTAGGAGACTGAGCCTATAATGCCATCTGCAACATTGGATGCCCCCGGTGCATCTCAGTAGGAGGTACCCAGATGGAGAGCATCTAGAATGATGGTGTACAGGTATCCAGACTGAGCGTAGATCAGGTCAATTGTTGGGCTTTCAGTATGGCCTCCTCTTTGAATTGAGGATGGTCAGATGTGAAGTCCTTTGCTATGGGTGGGAGAAAGGTTTTGAGAGACCAATCCAAGAATATCTTATCGTCAACTTGGATTTTGCAAAAAATACGTTGTCACTGCTATTCATGGATGTGGTTAGTTATATGTGCCACAGTGCTCTGGCGGTAGGATAACAGGATCTCGACCCCTTCGTCATATCTGACAGGGAGTTGGAAATACTGTAGGAACATGAAAGCTAAGGAGTTGAAATCTAGGTACATGGCTTGCGGTAGCTCAATCTACCATTTGGCTACTGCACCTATGAGGGTGCATTGGAATAGTCTTAGCCTGATCGAGTCATCTATGATGCTATTTGAGGAGAACCATAGATGAAATTTCATAATGTGATTTTGGGAACACTCCCCTGCCTTTCCTTCAAACTTGGGAATGTCTGATGGCAGCTTGGTTGGCATAGGATGCCAAAAGGTTTGATGGCGGATGGGGTTATTTGTCAATCGAGCCAAATCAGGCAAGTTAAGACGAGCCATGAAAGGTATATTTGACCCCAGGTTAATGTGAGATGGGGCAGCGATGGTGGGGGGGTTTGCAAGTGTATAGTGCACCTGCATGGCTGGGGGCACTTGTGGTTGCACCATTGTAGATGGGAAAATTCCCGCAAGTGTGGTGTGTGGGACAGTGTGGATGGAAGGGACACTGCCCCCATGTGTGATAGGAGGGCCAATGTATGTGGACGGGGCACTGCCCCCCTGTGTGACAGGAGGGGCAGTGTATGTGGAAGGTCCACTACCCATAAGTGTTGTAGGTGGGACAATCTAAGTGGTTACTATGGGTGGTGGCAGTTGACTGATGACAGTTTACATGACCATGCTAGGGCCACCTATAGGGTTGTTAGTGACAACTTGTGGTGTGGACATGGGTCCACTAGCTATGGCTATGCCAGAAAATGGATCCAGGTTTGCACCATCCATGGGGCTTGATGGTGCAGTGTGGATGTCTGGTTCAGACTAATATGGGTCTGACTCTAAATCAGAGGCTATGTGACCTTCTGATGGTGTGAGAGGTCATTGAGAATGGTCTCGATGGTGTCAGTTCAATGTCCCGAATTGTGGTTGTTCACCTCTTAGGCGTGAGGAAGAGTGTGGGGGATCAATTTTGTTAGATTTATGTATCAATCTGGTGGGAATGATATTTTGGACCCTGGTTTCAATGGCTTACTATTAGCTATAGGTGGTCACTCGGCCACCAAGACTGCCAGAATACAACACTTGGATTTTTCCTCATGGGCGTTTCTACTTAATTGGTGGGGGTCATTGCCTGTTTCGCTTGGAAATTCCTCTCAGCGGCTAGCTACTTTGGGGTTTCCATGGTACTCCTCACAATGAGTTTCTAGGCTGAGCCCAAGTACTTCCCATGGTTAAGGCATTCAGGGAGTTCCATCCTCAAAGACTATTGATTTTTGAACTTAGTGTAAAATAATCAATTTTAGTGGCTTTCTCAGCGTCATGAACTGAGTGGGGTTGATTACGTGGTATGGTGTATATGTGTTGATGTTTTTCTGTTATCAGGTGGTTGTAAGTGGTTTATGAATATTTCATAGAGCTCATATCATTGTGAATACAAGCAGTAAATAAACAAAAATCGTGTAAATAGATACCATTGTTTTTACCTTGAATGTTGATGGCCTAACTAGGTGACTACCTTACACCTATATTCTTCTTCAATTGAGAGAAGGTGCTGGGCTCTCAACACAATGGGACTAAGCCCATATGTAGATCCATAGGTCACCTCCCAGATGCAAGGTTGGTCAACAGGGAGGACGCTTAGCACTGTGAGAAGCCCTCCTTCTCTACCCCCTCTACCTTCCAAGTCATCTGTTTTTAACAATTTTGAACAATATTCAGTGAAGGGCCTATTACTATACGAGTTGTACCCTTCGTCTTATCCCAGAATACCCCGAAGGGTGATGACTAGGTAGAGGAGGAAGGGTAAGCAAGACTGTTACTTTTATGTCAATTTTAGTTAAGCTATGTTCATTAAGCCATTAAAAAAAATTGAATTTACACTTTGTTTGTACATGAAATTGCAGTAAATTAAAACATAAATAGAAATGGAACTATTGTGCTGGACAGAGGTAGTTGAGCCACACTAACAGTCCCTAACAACTTAAAAATTAACTTCTGAGTGGCAGACCGCACGTTTTGGGCCAAATGTGGTGAGGGGGTTGCCAAATTTTTCCTGAAATAGGCGAGGGGGTCACATAGATTTTACAGACATAAGTGGTCTATCTTTCTGAAGGAAGTTGCACCTTTTGGGTGAAAAGGGGTGACCTGGTCATGCTTATGAGGCTTAAAAGAGCGACCTCATCCCCTGTTCAGGCCCGATAAGTGTGACTTGCTCTGGGTTTGGGGTTTTTATGATCCTGAGTCAGATCCAGCCGACAATAACCTGTACTATGGCCAAACAGACTCAGATTTTCCTTGCAGAGGATTCGACAACAATAAAAACTGAAAATAAATAGGATTTAAACTAGATTTGGAAAGCAATTTTAAAACTAGGGCATAAACCGCAAAAACTTGAAATTTGAAAAACTGAACCAGAGATCCTGTGGGATCGACCTGGTATGGTCGCTAGTTTTGTAGCAAGGATTTCTCCTTGATACAGGGGCAAGAATGTCTCCCTTCCATATATAGGATGAAAGGGTAGGTTCCTGTGTGGAGAAATGCAAGAAATAAAAATCAAAGTGAAACTAGACAGAAAGAAAAGCAAAGATGGAGAACCCCTCTGCAAACAATGGTTAGGGTTCCGCTTCCAATAACCTGCAAACAACTATTAAACATAAATAAACCTAAAAAACGATATAAGAAGCAAACCTGCAAACAAATATTGGTTAGAAACAACTAAGCTACTAAAGCAAATACATAAGAAAAACTAGGTTATACCTCTCCTTTGGTGAAATGGGCCACCATGCCCTAGCTGGAAGAAGCACCTCCCTATGTCACTCAGCAATGGGGGAGCTATGGCTAAATGGGGAAGATGAGTAGAAGAGAGGGGGATGTGGGTGGCTTGAGAGGCAAAGAGTCTCAAGGCATCCATAGGCAGCATAACAGTATGCAAGAGAGGATTTGTTTAAGAGTGACCCCCACCCCTCCTTTTATAGCTTTTTGGGGGAATTTTAGGGTTTAAGCTATTGGTTAGGGCTTTAGCCCCTTTTTTGGGCTTTTAGCCCCTTCCGCCCTAAATTTAGCTCCTTTTAGGGTCTTAGGCTCCTTTGAGGGGTTTTAGCCCCTAGGAGAGTTATTTAGGCTCCTTTTGGGGTTTTTAAAGCCCTTTTACTCATTTTTAAGCCTTTTTTATGGTGTGGGGGTCAAATGGAGTGATACTAGGGTTGATCATGGGTGTCCTTGGGTGGTGTAGGCCATGTAGAGTTGAGTGAGGGTTTTTTTGGGTTAACACGTGTCATCTAGGTGGTTAGGTATTCAGGAAAGGGTACGATCCAAGTCCTCCTTATCACATTTTACTATTGGAGCATGCAGTATATCATGAATTGTGGTGGTTTGAAAATATTCTGAGGATCCTTACTTTTTTATCACTCCTATCACACATTTTGATTATTTCTTTAGCTTGAGTAGCATTTGATTTTCTTGATTAGATAGAGATTTTACTTCTGAGATCAGTTTGACATTTACAAACTGGTTTATTTCTCGTGGAGAAGGTCTCGTGGTTACAAGGTTTGTCACCTGAACATCCTTTAAATCATGCGACCCGACCTCCCATGGAGTGAGATATGGATACTAATTCCATAGCAAGTAGTGGTCCTATTCCTGAATTGGAATAAGTTTGAGTTACAGAGGGAGGAACTGAATTCTCTCCTCCTTCCAATGCTCCCATTACTGACTTTGCAATACCACCTTTAGCGGAGCAACCCTCCTCTCGAAATCCTTATTTTCTTTTCCCAACTCCTTTTGGAGCTGGGATTAATCAATTTCATCCTGATGAAATGGTGGCTCCTATATTTGAACCAAATGCTTCGTTTTGGGAAACATCCCTTAGCCAAATTATCTCTTAGTTTTGTTCTACTAGTACCATAAATGTGTCAGCTATGGAGCTAACTCCAAACCCTAAAAATTCTTTACCCTACCTTTTACCTAGTGATATCTTAGGTATATCATTAAATGTCCCTTATAATTTCATTCCAACGAATACTCCGCCCGCACCCACGGTGGCTAGACTTACCACTCCAACAGGAGTGCCACAATCTATCTAGAATCCATTATCAAATTCTCAAATGGGGGGAACTTATATGCCTCCCATAGCTTTGTCAGACGTTGGGATTCAGTTTTTACCCTCTACATCTCATATAGCTAGGGGATCTTATGTACATGTTTTACATAATATTCCATATCCTCCACCTCCATTTGTTGGAAATAGTGGTCATGCTGGTTATGGTCCTATTGGTCAGGTTTCACAACCTCCTACATAAGCTTGGGTTCCTCCTCAATAGCCCAATATTGGTAATTAATACCTTAGCAGGGCACAATAGAATAATCCGTTAGATGTCCCTTATCCTGTAAGAGTTACCAATTAGTGGAATCAACCTACTTACAGACCCCACGATGTACCTAACCAAGCACAACCACCATTCATTGGTCAAAACGCTCCCAATTATCAACAGTTTGCTGGGTATTATGGCCAACCTCAATAGAGTTTTGGTCCTCCTCGAGTAGCCTTAACTTATCAATAATACAATTACCCACAACCCAACTGGAAGCTTCCATTTTTAGACACCTTGGATATGCCATACTTATCCAAGTTAATAAATGATCCCATTCAACATGACCCTTTTTTGCCAACAATTATAGTCAAGCTACCATCAGACATTCCAAAGTTTGATTGGAAACAAGGAGAAGATCCAAAAACCCATGTGATGACTTTCCATTTGTGGTGTTCATCTAAATCTCTAATAGATGATTTCATCTAATTGAGGCTCTTCCAAAGAACATTGACTAACACGACCACAAAATGGTACATCGAACTCCCACAAAACTCATTCATGGATTTCAATTCATTGGAAACTGTGTTTCTTACTCATTTCCAGTTACCCGTCCGATATGAAAATGGTACAAACCTTTTGAACTCTCTTCAGAAAAGTACTTCAACTCATATATTTGATCATATTCATGAGTGGATGAGACATCGAAGGTTAAACAAAGCTCCTATTCCATATCAACTATTGGTTTAATGGTTTACCAAATCCTTGTTGCCTCCTATTTCCTTCGATGTGGCTATGGGTGCTGTTGTCAAGGAAGAGAAGGATCTTAGACGAGCTCAATATTTGGACTTAGTTTATTCTCAGTCTGGGACTTTATATGATTTTATTCTCAATGATCCTTGTCCCAACATCGATCCTTCCAAGCCGCCTGTAGAGACTTCTGTAGACGGTATTGTTGGTTCAATCCAACCTTCATCCAAAGCCAAGCCTACTAAATTGCAGAGTGCTTCTACTACAACTTCTTCTGCTCCTACTGCTTCCACTGAAGTGAATGCGATCCAATATTCACAAACACCCAGTAATAAGAACAAAGGAAAAGGTAAAATAAAAAAACCTACAAACTAGTAAGATGATACAAAAGCCATGAATCCAGAGAATGATACAAAACCTAAAAGGAAGGACAAGTATCCTTGTATATTGTGTGGATATGATCATTTCATGAAGGAGTGTCCTCTTCATGAAGATATCAACAATTTTTTGAAAAATAACCCCACACTAGTAGTGTTGACTGACCCTTTCCCTTCTCAACAACAATTATTCAATCACACATCTCTACATGGTACCTCTTCCTCCACTGAGGAAATCAAAATGATGTCCACCGAGACCATTACGTTGACTACTAGAAATCAAACATAAGATAAACCCCCCAAGAAGAAAGATGAAGGTGCTTCTTCCTATAAGACTCCTCGTGTCAAACCTTCTCCTCCACCTCCTTCTAATGGTATTCTCACTATCGAAAAACCTAGTTTTGAACAATCTTGTGCCCTCCTCAGAGTACAATCCATAAAAACAAATTCAATCCTAGTGCTCAAGCTTCTCAATTCTACAATGTTGTTGAGGATTTATCTCAAGCACCTTTTTCCATGTCCACAATGAAGGTACTCCAAAGTTTCCCTGCATAGGGAAATAATTTGTTGTCAGCCCTATGGGCTATAGGTCCTGAGAATTCCACCATGATTAGTTTTAATGTGGAGAATTATAAATCGAGATTATCCCATCAACTCGTGTTTCAAATAGTGACTAGAGTGGTGGGTAGGAAAGTTCATCGGATTGTATTGGACGAATGAGCTTTCACCTTGATTTTATCTTTGTCTTGTTGGAGAGCCATTGGTTATCCTAAAATTAGTAGGTCATCAATCACTTTGAAAGAATTCGATCGGCGAGGTTTCCAACCTCATGGCTTGCTACCGGCGTTATCCATCGATTTGGGGGGAAAGACCATTTTTATCCAGGTAGAAGTGGTCGATGCTCCTTTGGATTACAACTTGTTATTATGAATGAATTGGTTCTGTGCTATGACGAATTGCATCGTCAGTTTTCTGCACACTCCAATTCCTGCAACAAGAGAAAATTGTAACCATCGATCAACTCGATTACTGTTCGCCCGATATCAATGCTACTACAGAAACTAATGTTCCTATGTTCGAGAAGTCCCCTCCTCCCTATCAATCTATAGGGGTTATAATTTTTAAATATTCATCCCTCATAGTATTCTTTCCATCTACTATTTCCCCTCATAGTACAGATATTTCCACGATAAACATGATATTGTCCACGACTAGGGAAATTTCTAAAGGAAAAGAGGTCGTTGAATTGCATTATCTGAGTCCACACGAAGCCCTATATGATTCCAATCAATCTGTTTCTAATTCCTACATAGATGATCACCATTTGGTAGCATCAGATCCTTACCATCTGCCCTATTGGCTAGATTCCCCTCTCTCAACTCTTGATTATCTCTCACATACTTTTCCATCAGACAAGTCCATCATGTAGATTATGATTTTGGATGAATCCTTATGGGAAGACTCTAATCATCAATCTTCGTTTCTTCATAATGCCGATTTGGTAGATTCAAATTTGGTTTCTCTCATCAGTTCCTATATGGTCGAGTATCCACAAATGCCTATATTATTACAAGGTGTTCATTCTGAAGGGAATTTATGCAATATCACTAAAATGATTCCCATTGAAATATCGGTGATGCCAGGCATTGTTGAACATGTTTACATTGGCTAGAACTGTTCGACAATAAAAAATTGAGGAATACCAAGCTCTTTTTAAGGAGTTATGTGATGTTTTTTCCTAGATTTATAAAGAAATGCTCAGGATTGATCCATATATTTTCATACATGAGATCAACACATACTTGACAGTGAAACCTGTTAGGAAAAAAAATTGCCAGGTCCATCCAAGGAAAGCTGCAAGCATTAAAGCTGAAGTTGAAAAACTTTTGAAAGATGGTTTTATCTACCTCGTGCATTTAACTGAGTGGGTGTTTAATATTGTCTATGTTGCCAAGAAAAAGGGAACTATTAGGGTTTATATTGATTTTTGAGACTTGAACAAATATTTTCCAAAAGACAACTTTCCTACCCCTCACATCGATCAAATCATCAACAACTATGATGGACGTGTCAATTTTTATTTTATGGCTGGATTTTTTGGCTACAATCAAATTGATATATTTCATGCCAACCAGCATAAAATGACATTCATTTTCCCATGGGTAACTTCACGAGGACTTCACTTAGTGAACCTCTCACATAGCACGTGAGATCGTGGGATATTAAAGAATACCCTTAATTTCAAGAGATATTGACCCAAACTCTTTTTGTTGAAACCCCTCCCAATACTTAAAACCTCCTCCCCACCCCTTTTTATACCTCAATCCTTATAAGCCACCCTACCCACTCCCACCTTAAACCCCTCATCCCCCCAATACATGCAATATATTGGTTTCCTTTTTTGATAATTTTAAAACTCACAATATGAACTAACATGATAGGATATTGGTCAACAAGTGAAGCCCCCGTGGGTAACTTTCACTTATCAAAAATTACCTTTTAGCTTGAAAAAATGCTGGAGCTACATTCCAACAATCTATGTCTTATAATTTTCATGATATAAAACACATAGTGGAACTGTATCTAGATAACCTACCTACTCATTCACAGTAAAGAGAGAATCATTCAAGGCATATTAGACACATTTTCCTTTGATTCCATCATTACCATATCTGGCTTAATCCACACAAGTATGTTTTTTGTGTTAATACTGGACGCCTTCTTGGTTTTGTTGTTTCCAAGGATGGGATTTGAATCGATCACTGAACTCTAAAGTTTGAAAGAGAAGACAAACTTCCTTTGTCATTTCATATGCAATTTTGTAGACAAACACATGCCTATATGCGACTGTGAAGAATATAAATCCCTTTATTTGGGATGATCAAGCTCAATGGGATTTTGATAATCTAAAGCATGCAATAACACACTCACCTATGTTACACCCCCTTGATTATTCAAAATATTTTATGCTCTATATTGTTTCCTCCACTAATATGATTGGTATGGTTCTAGTGTAGGAGGATTTGAACAGTCAAGAGCATGTGATCTACTATATCAATAAGAGTATTCTTGACTCTGAATCTCAATACTCAGATGTGGAAAAGATAGCTTTGGATATGGTCCTCTGTGTGCAACGTTTCCGTCATTACATCTTACTTCCCACCACTATCATGCTCACAGATCAAAACCCTATGTACTACATTCTGACTCGTTAGGTGCTAGGGGGAAAATATTATCGTTGGATTTTTATCCTAGAGGTATTTGATCTATAATTTGCTAAGAAAAATTCTAAGAAGTCCTTAGTATTCACGAAGTTGATGTGTGACCTTCCCCGTGCACTCATGGAAACTGAGCCCAGTGATTCATTTCCGAATTAATTCTTGTCATTGGTCAACATGACAAATCTGTGATATGGATATTTGATAATATATCTCCCAACTCAAATATTTCATCCCACTCTATCCGATGAATATCTCTGATGTGCTCGCCACCACGCTAAGTATTATCTCATTCTCAATGATACCCTATACCAATGTGGTATTGATTCAATTCTCTGACAATTTCTTACTCATGATGAGGCTGAACAAGTCATGAATGACTGCCACTTTGGAGCATGTTGTAGTCATCTTTCTGGAATGGTTACAACTCATAAAATTATTTGTGCTAGGTACTTTTGGCCTTCAATATTCAAGGATTTTCGTGAAGCGGTCCAAAAATTCCCACCTTGTCAGCTATTTTATCCTGAAGCAGTGACTAAATCACGTTGGATTTCAGTAGCGAAAGATAAAATAAATATTGAGGCTATAATTTTTTAGTGTATACATCATGAAAAACCCTAATGGTGCTCATGGTAGCACATGATATCCCTTTCCACTCTGTGTAGAAAGAAACTGAAGCATCCTGACACACCCATGGTATACCTTTGATACCTCCTAAGTAGGTCATCTAGTGAGATATATGGGATGTCTAATGTGATCTGGTTGAGATTCTCTTCTAGCTCAGTCATATCATCATCTCCACGATGCACAAAGAAATCCCCAACTCACCTGTCTATTGGAGATGATCCTTCAGGTCATGTTAATCCCACATCTGCATGATAAGAAGTAGGTCTCATCGCCATACATAAAAAATTTAAAATGAAAAAAATATAAAAACATGTATATCTTAGTGTTTTACTTACCAAGGTCACCCCAATGCTCGTCCACCGGCAGGGCTAGGCTTGGATCCCCCCTAAAATCAGTACCTACATATGCATAATCCTCAATCATGAGAATCTGGTCATCCAGCCATCGGAAAAAGGCAGCCCCATACTTGACTTTTGATCCTACGCCACCATGGTAGGATGTGACCTCCAACCATCTCACTATGCGTGGATCATGCGCCCTCAACTCAGTAAAGGCCACATGTCGCCTCAATAGTGGTACCCTCTCGAAGAAGAATAAGACTAAGATTGTGCCATACCCAAATTGTTTCAGTTCTCCACATCGACACTTGGTCAGTTGCTCCTTGAATGTGACCAGTAGGGCTTCTTCCCAGTTGAATATTGTAGGGGCCATAGCCTCCAAGGCATATAACATGTGATTTTGGGATGCCTGGTGAGCCCCTTGACTCTTGGAGATACGATGCATAGTAAATAAGACCATCTGTAGAGGTAGGTCCATCACATTCTTAATAGGTATCTTCTTCCCACACATCTACGTGTCAAAAAAGCAGTACTGGTTTATAATCCCCTAAGTAGTGATCTCCCCACCTTGGGGACCAGTCAAAGAAATAGGATCTCATCTCCTGAACAAACCTACCAGGAAGTAGATTTCTTCTACCTCCATAGGCAGAATATGGGTGCCTACTTCGAAGTATTGCTACTCAAGATTTCACATCCTGAGGATATACACTAGTAGTCTCAGTTGTGATCTCATACTGGGCACATTGAAGAATTTTAGTAAGCCACACCCTCATAGAGAAGCCACGGTCCATGCATCATTTCCCCTTCTTATATTGTCGATCTCATGCTCCCTCTCCTTCCATACCACCATTTTTGCCGAAATACCCCACCAAAACTATAAATTAAAGTTTTAGATCTCACATACAATCATTTAAATTGATTTAAAATCATTCTTTTGGCTTATATTTCAAGCGTTCTAGGGTAACTTGCGGCACCACCCTTTCCGAGTTAGAATAGAGTGGTGCCACCCTTTTTTTAGTTAAGAAAAAATGCGGTATCAGGAGAGCACTGCATTTCCTAAAAGGGAAATGTACGATGCCCTAAAAACGCATTTTGCCTTTGAGAAAATGCCTCAAAAACCCTAAAAATGCATTAAATTAAAAGTGGAAACCATGAAAAGGTTATGAGTGGTCTCAAGAATTACCTGGCTCTAACGTTTCAAAAAACGATTGATCGTGGGCTCTGCAATACACTCCTAGAATTTTCCCTCAAAATGGATACTTTTCTCTCTAAATGGTAAAAAGACAAATGGTAAATTTTTTTTACTATTCACTATGTTTTATTGACTATTTTTGGCTTTTATTTTAATTATTTTATTGAAATTTTACCCTTGAAAAGTCATATAAAGCCTAGTTTTTAATTTTTAAAGGGTCTAATAGTTATTTTGAAGATTGCAGGTCATGGAGAAAAATATTTTTTTGGATATGAATGAGTTTATTTTTTAATTTGTCGTTCTCTCACAAAACAGGAAAAGCTTCTGAGTGTTATTTTCAAAACTCCAGCCGTGCTTGTTAAACCTAGTACTGAATTTTCGAGTTTAATTTTACCTGTTATTTAGACACATTAAACCTTTTGTTATGAAAAAGAAACCCTGGTCGAGTTCTCTTTAAGCTCTTTTCATACTCTTAAAATATGAAAATATTTTTGAGTGAACTTATCTTCTTCATTCTCGTAAATGTACCTGAACACTCATCTATCTGATGGTAGTTTACCCATTTTTTGGTTTGGTTTAACTAAGTTATGAAAAAGATATGCTCTAGTCATTGACTAGAAGAGTTCTCTAAGGTATTACTTTATACTTTTTTGGTCTCGGAGACTAAATCATACAAAAAATGAAACTTTGGATTCTTCTTCTATTTTGTTGAGACTCTCTAAATGTGAACGACATCGAGCTTACTTTCAATGGACTTGTTATACTAAACATTGAGAGACCCTCTTTCGAGAACAAACCCCTTGTTTCTTAGGTTCGAAAAATAGTTGAGAATGGACTTATTGCATGATAAGATACAATGAGTGTTTGTTACCCTCTTTGAACTCATAAAAATGAAAAGAGTCACTCATCAATCATGACAGGGAAAGTAAGGGAAGAGAACTATATTCCATTTGCAATAATGGTACTTTTTAGTCACCTTTGAACATGGCACTTGTCTACATTTCATTCAGTTAATTGAGCATTCATCTTTCTTCCAAGTTGATATACTTTCATGAGTCTGTTAATCCTTTGATTCTTTTAAAGAATGCATTGTCCATCGTTGCATTATGTCTTGGTATCTGCCTCATCAAGTCAATGTTTCCAAGTCTTCGGTCATTCTTCCCTATGTTCAAAGGAAATTTGTGTTGATAATTTGCATCTACAGTTAAAATTACCTTTGTTCCAGTTAGATTTGAGTCATTCTTATGGTTACTTCATACTCAAATTCTAGAACTTTGTTCCAAGTTTTGTGTCATTGATGTGGCATTAATCATGGCCCTCCTTCGACAAGAATATTCATGTCGACTTCAACTCATCATCCGAGAATTGGTCTTAGAAACAAAGTAGTACCTTGAGATCTACATACATAAATGACATATTTTCTCACTTTTGACAATAGGTTTACATCATTGATCCTTGATCTAAATATTCAACCAAGTGTTCGACATCAAAACATCTATTCACATTTGGAGGAATGTACTGGGGTACCTTGGAAATCATCAACATCAATGGTGATATCCCTCGCACTTGTTAACGGTTCTCATCATTGACTGGTAATCAAGTGGTTTCTACCATGTTCGACATCAATAAATGTAATCACATGGATAGAATCGTACTTTTTTTAAGACGAAACGAAGACCTAGGTATTTGTTAAGTGCTCATTGCTTTCCCCGGGTTGCGATGGAGTATTTGTATGAGTCCTAGCACGGATCCAAATGTGTATGGTCATGTATGTGCTCAAATTTACATCTTTATGACATAGGTCTACATTGTATGATTGGTAGTTATGTCCAAGTTTGAGTCTTGTTCGCATGGATCTCCGTTGAATTCTAGTAGCCATGGCTGTTTATATCTCACATGGATCTGCAGTGTATCAGTCAGCAACCATGTTGAGAGCCTTATGGACATGAATCAAAGTGTTAAAGTACCACAGAACATTAGGGTAGTTTTGAGGTCTAAAATGGGCCTCATAAGAGAAATAATAAAATAAGACATAATAATAAAATAAAAGTTCTAAATTTTGGAGGGGAAAAAGAAGTACTATTTTTTTCTTATCATATTTTTGGCATATCTCCTTACCAGTTCACCCAAATTTTGAGTTTGTGGACTCGTTGGATGTAGAATTTAATTAAATTACGCATCCAACCCATACCCACACTGCATAGTTCTCAGGTATCGATGCCACCCAAAGATGAAAATTTCAATAAAAAATGTATTTTAATATTAAAATACATTTTTTTATTGAAATTTTAATATTTGGGTGGTGTGGGTACCTTATAAGTATGCAGTGCAGGTATAGGTTGGATGCGTAATTTAATTTCGCATCCAACGAGTCCACAAACTTGAAATTTGGGTGAACTGGTAAGGATATATGCCAAAAATATGATAAGAAAAAGTAGTTTTTTCTTTTTCCCTCCATTTGTTTTTACAAATTTTACCCTTATGGTTGGAATCATCATCTTGAGTCCTATTGGTTCTTATAAAGTGATTTTTAATGGTACAATTTTTTTTTTGAGGCCCATTTTTTACCTCAAAACTCCCCTAATGTAAGCTTGGTCATTGAATATCTCTGATCAATGGAATCTTGCCTCGAAGTGATAACTTGTTTCTACAAATCCTTCACCTATCCCATCCCTCTAGCCTTGTGATTTGGGAGGAATTCTGTTACACACATTTCTCGTCATCATAAAGTAATGAGATCCAAGTATCAATATTTGCCTCAAATCCTCATGTTTTGGAGTTAAAAATGGACAAGTATTAGTGATTTAACACCTTTGGACACCATCGCACTTTCCCTGTGGTCAAGGTGCGGTACCTCTACGTGTAACGCTTTTTTCCCTTGAGCAGTAAGCAGTGCCACCACCACTTACCTTCGTGTAATGAATGGTGCTCCCTTGGTAACGCTCTGTTCCTGTGGACAAATAGCGGTGCTCGAGTTTTAAAGGTGAAAAAAGAATCTTCAAGAGCCTTCTCAAAGCTTGACTTCATGGAGCCTCATCCCTAAGTTTCTGGAACACCTGAGCTTGAGATCCATTGTTAAGATTTTGTTTATTGCTAGACAATATGTGGAGATAGGACACTTCAAGGATCAAAATTTTACATCTTGTGAGAGGTTGTTGGGCTATGGGCAAACTCTGGTTTTATACCTTTATCTTCGCACCAACAAAAGACCCACAGTGTTGGCCCTTTCGACAACAACTTGAGAACAGGTTGTAGTCTCACCCGAAACAGCTATGGGGTGCCACAGAATCAAGTTTCTGCAAGCGCAAGAGGGATATTATTGTACCTTTAGTCTTATAAACAATACTCATACAATAAATAGCTTCAACATTCACTTAACTAACTTCGCAGTTTATATAACATACAGTTACTTGCTCAACCCTTACTGGGAATTCACAGCGAAGTTATTATTTAACAACTTATCTTACTTTATTCTTTATCTACTTAACAGATGCATAACAGAATAGAAACAAAACACAAAACCACCACAACACAAGATATACGTGGTTCAACCCCAGTGTAGGGGATACATCCACAGAACTGTGTTTATATTCAACTCTTTACAAAAACCACAGTTCTGATCTGCGCACTTAACTGCAGATCTTCTCAGCACCCTTAAGCTGTGCACTCAACTTGCAGCACCTTTCTTACAAAAACCCTCTGTGCACTCAGTTGCAGAGGTCGTCCATGCACTCAGCTGGGACTTAACCTTAAACCCTAAAATAGGTCTTTCTTCCTTCGCATCAATTCATCATACATCACAAACTCTCAAAATCCTAACCTTAATCCTTTACAAAAGTGCCTATTTATACCAGTGCACTATTACAATACCATGAGCTTAAAAACCATGAGTTCAAACCATGGGTTATTTACAAACAGAGGGACCTTGACCCAACCCCGACACCCGTAAGACTATTTTGGGCCGCAAATCCACTTACAAGCTTTGAACCCAAAACCGCGGAGTTGCCAAAATAAGGGACCTTGAAGGTCGAGCCCCAGAGGTAAAAGAGTTGTTTATTCAAGATATCTATGCGATCTTAGAGAAAGTGCTTTCATGTTTTTGTGACTGCTTTTCTCTATATTTGAGTGTTTTGGGATTGGGGAACAACTTATGTTCGCAAAAGGTGATTATTTCTAGTAACAACATCATAATTATTAATTAAAATTAGAAATTGCATCATAGTCTAGTATGCATATTCATGATTATTTATTTACAAAATAACCCCCCTAGGATAGAATCACTAGGGATTAAAACACATAACATCATGGTCACTTGGGAGGGACATTATAGTCCTCCCTTCCAAAAAATTTCTTGTCCTTAAGTAATTTCATTTCAAGGTGTTTCCAGACCTATTCATTTTACCATGTGGAATCCTCACTGGGTATCCCTTTCCACAAGACTAAATACTCCTTAATGGTTTTGTTTATGAGTTTTCTTTCTCTGGTCTGCAATATTTTATCCAGTATTAAAATTAATTTCCCTTCATCATCCAAGGGAGGAAGTTATGCTACAACTGTTACTTGTTTCCCCAATGCTTTCTTTAAACATGAAACATGGAAAACATTATGCACCTTGCTATTCTTAGGAAGATCCAGTTCATAAGCAACTTCACCTACTTTCCTCACTATTCTATATGCACCATAGAACCTGGGTTTTATTTTTTCCAGCTCCTTTAGCTTTCATAGTTGATTGTTTGTAAGGTTCGAATCTTAAATATACTAAGTCATTCTATTGAAAATGCTTCTCAGCTCTATTCCTATATACATACATTTTCTGTTGGTTTTGATCAGTATGCAAGTTTCTCTTGAGTGCCTTCAAGATGTCTTGGATTTCTTGAATCTAGTCCTTAACTTTTTGTGCTCTATTTTCTCCAAAAATTTGATCCACATAAGTTGGGGCTTCATATCCATATAGGGCCTTGAAGGGATATATTCCTATTGATAGATGATAAGTAGTGTTATAGAAGAATTCTCCTAGATGCCACCATCTGATCCATGTATTTTGCTATCTTGTCACATAATGTTGGCGTACTTTCGGTTGACCCAGGATCAGATCTCTCGTTTTTCAACAAAGACCAAGATATCGGGCCAATGAAGTAGGAATTGGCAATACTTGCGACACAAATTCAGTCACACCCAAGATATCTTATGGGAACTTCCATAACCAAGTTTCTACAGTTATGTGGGGATTTTCACTCTTACAATACTTTATCCAGTCGCTCGAATGAAACTCGAACTATACTTATTGTTCTTGTTTATTCATTCAATATGGAAGTCTACTTATCCGGTGTATATATCATAGTATTTAACATAAAATATTATCATAATTTCAATGTATTTAAGATGTGACACACGCACACACACACACACACACACACATATATATATATATGATTTATTCAAAACAGACACTGTGCGACATATTTAGATCCACTTCATTCAGAACATACATGTGGTCAACATAAACATAAATATCACAGACACACATAGATCATATTTAACATGGAAACCAATTTGGGAAAAACCACAAAGGTGACCTTCATCTAGCATGAGAAATAGGTTAGCACCTTTAGACTGCACTCTCATCTTGTAGACTCCTGTTTATATATTCTTTACAATTTAGACATATTTCTCTCCTCTCATTTCTCTTGTTTTTTGTTTATGTGCGTCTTCTCTTCTTCTCTCAACTATCGATCTACACACATCTTGGATCGATCTTCTTTCTAAGTATTTATCTTCTTTATCAACCTCGACCATCTAAAATGCACACATCTTGGGTTCATTATTTTATAATATTTTACAAATCTTGATCCAACTTCCAACTGACTCACAATTGTCAGTTGGTATGTCGTCTTTCTATTTTGATACATTAAGTTACATCTCAAAATAGGAACTATCGACCAAAAAATACAAGTATGCTTTATTACTAAAATCAATCTTTTATCCTAACTAACTCTTTCCAAAACTAGTTGAATTTTTCTTTTCAATTGATTTATTCTTCTTTTGATAAGGTTCTTTCTGTCATGGCTACTCCCATCACAGCTCCTTCTATCGCAACTCCTTCTTATCTTACGACCAGAACCTTTATTCTCCCTGTTAGCACTCAAAATGTACATTGGGTTGCAAAAAGGTAATCTCAAGGTAACCACAAAACCAAGCTTTAGGAAAGAAATTTGGCTTCTTTCTCTCCAGAGAGGGATCTCTCAATGATTGTTTTAACAAGGCCAGATATATGAACAAGAAATTAAATTTATATTGTTGTTGTTGGTTGAAACAAGGGAAGTACACATTGGGCAATGGAGTCAAAATAAATATATATATCAACCACAGTGCTATTGCATGGAAAATTCTAGCAAAGCAAAGGTAGCAATTTAGTCATAGTCAAAATGCTTTGGTTTTGTGAAACAAAAGAAATAAGGGACAATCCATCAACATGGGCATCTAACAAGGATGAATCCAATGTCAACTTTAGTGGAAAAATTTTTGTGAATATTTGAAATCCATATACAAAGCATATATGTATGAATTATGTACTATAAAACACTTATTTCAGACATGAAAATAAAACATTATGAAAGTAATAACAGGAAATACATTCGCATGATAAAGGGAAAACATACTGTAACATAAAAAACACAGGAAAATTTTCAAAATTCTAGCTTCGACTCTGTGATTTTGTTTAGGATAAATCTCAAATTACAAGGCTCAACTCTTACAAGTTTCAACCCTTTTTTCATCGCAATAACAAGTTCTTATACAAATTGCTCCATGAGCTGAAATAACAAACTGCTAAAAATAGGCATAACCGCCTTTACATGTGTCATCTACACTTATTAACTACTAACTTCTTTTGAAACTAAACTAAATTCCAAACTAACTAATTCTTCAAAAATAATGTCTAAATGATGGTGTTTATTGACAACCTTTCTAGCACATGTTATAATAGATATTGTGTCTTTTATATTGGTTGTCTTCAATTCCTCCTCTGTCAACCCATTTAGAAAATCTATAGTATTTTTGGAATAATCTATGGGATTTTTATTCAGCCTTTCTTTCATAGTTGTAACACTCGGTTTGGATGATTGTATTACCATCCCCTTATCCAAAATGTAGTCCAAGTAGGGTCTCAACTTAGTTTCTTCTGATATGAGTGCATCCCAGATTATATGCTTAGCCCCTTGTACTAACAATTTCCTTGTAACCTATTTCATCAACTTATCATTTTTATTCTGCAATTCCTGACACTTTTCTTAGCAAGATTTTCTTTCTTGTTCTCTCTTCAAATCTAAACTCTCCAAGTTTTTGTTCTGTTTCTTTAACCCAACAAGCTCCAATTGTTTCAAACTAACCTATGACATAGCTTGAACAATGGATTGTTCACTAGATTTTGTAAAAGGAGAAATGATTCTACTTTCAAGATCCTTTTATTTTTCTTGTAGCTTCTTTTCTAATTCATCATATTTAATTTTGAGAGCCTTCCCACTTTCAACCACAAGAGACATATATATTTCCCATTGTTTTTCCTTGTCGGTGAATTCAATAATTTTTCTTTGCAATCAATTAACTCACCATTCAAATATTCTTTTTCCTTTTCAAGCTCTGTTAGCTCAGAAGCTTGTATTAGGTGAGTGGATGGGATGTTCATATTCTTCTTCAATAATTGAACATTGCTCTCCTTTTTATTCAACAATTTTTGTGTTGCAGACACTTTGTCTGCTTAACTGTCAGCAACCAACAAATATGTTTGTAATTTTTTTTATCTGTGCTTAGTGGGCCTTGTTCTCCACTTTCTCCCACCTGAGCTAGTTTTCAATCTTGTTTTTACTGGACTACAATCTAGATACTTTTAGTGTTTCCTTTAGCAGACCAGTGTATATAATATCCCTAGTTTGTTTTTGCAAGTGAATCATATTAGGAATGGGGATATTCTTAGTTCCTATGGCCAGATTCAATGTATTTTGAGAATAATCCCTAACAGACACTAGGGATACATCCTTACTAGAAAATTTCCTAACCTCTGGATACAATTTTAGAGCTTCATCTGAAGCCACCTCCTTATCATCTTTGTATTTATCAAATAGTTCAGATCTATTCTTGAATTGGGAGGTGGAATTAGTGGGTGTTTTATAAAAAGCATATTCTTTGACCTCAAATGCAAGTCCTTTCACCTTCATGTGTTTCTTATTACCCTTGACTTCTGTCATTTTCACCAGTTGTTCTGACTCTTCAACCTTTTTCTTCTTAGGTGTTCTTGTTGTATCTTCCTCCTTTGTCTCCATGGCATCAGAGAAGTCTCTTTTTATTGGTTTTCTTAGAGCAATTGTCTATTGGTGTAATATTTTATGTTGCTAGAACTATGCTTGAAGTACCATGTTGTATTGAGCTAAATTCCTTCACTAAATAAGTGAAATCCTCTTGCATATTGACATCCCCCTAAGACTCATGAGGGTAGTCCAACCAGTTTGTAGTCTCAGATAGACCTGCAACCTCAAAATGCTCAAATGGATTATTCTTATTTACTTGTCTCCTGATAGAAATAATATGATGGGGATCATAGTTTATGGAAACCCCTGTTTGAAACCCCATTTATCTCAACAATATTTCTATCAAATGTAAAGCTGACATGTTCTTAATGATGAATGGGCCTACATCCCATGGGAACTTGATCTCTGAAGATTTCTTGAAATTAAGAAGATGTTCATTCTCCATCATCAACTTCTGTTTGATTAACTCCAATGAAAACACTCTAACAGTAAAAAATGAAGGTATCATGTAGGGTTGATGAGTGAACCCAAATAATATTATCAATGTACCTTGCTAAAATAGAAACCAATCTCATATTCTCTTTTCGGGAGAGAACTGCAACATTTCCTTCATCTATAGTAAAACCCTGGGTAATTTCTTCTGAAAAAAGGTATTATAAATATCTGACTTGAGGAAATTCATGTATCTGCAATAATCCTTGTTCATCTCTTTTGTAAGCACCATTTCACGGAGTTACAAGTTTTCTTCATTAAATGATAGGAATGTTTTAAGTAGATACGACTGGAAGCTAAAGCATATTGTTTTGTGGAAGTTAACTAGGAGAGAATGAATATTTTTAGATAGAAACTCATCAAATTTAAGGTAGGATGACTGGACTGATTGAATTGATTGTTATGACTCACTCTCACAAGTGCTAAGGCTGAATAAAAATCACATTAAAGGTTCTATGACATATTTATCTGTATCTATCCCTGAAAATTAACTTATGAGGGTTATAACATGTTGGGTCTCTTCATTGAATAAGTTAGAATCAACAGGGAAGGGATGGTTTTGCAATAGGATGTCAGGCTTGAAACATGTATTTAATAAAGCATGTTTATGTTTAATGGTAGACTCTCTAAAATATTTGATGATACTTTCTTCATTATATTCTTTGGACACTTGAGAAAACTCAACAGGAACAAAGAGATTATTTCTGATAACGACGGGAATAATTTGACATGGAATTTTAGACTTGGTTGCATCCACAATTACCATCTTAGAAGTGGAGTAATTACAAGCGCACCAGTCGAAAAACTCAAGACAGTTTAGGGTTTTTTCTATAGAAAAATAATGAAAGTATGACCTAAAAACACTATGAACCTCTGTCCCCTAGTCTTTTAGGAGGTTTAATATATTATTAGCAGCATCTATTGGACCATTCAACAGTATTGTGTCAAAAATATCTGAGTCTTTATCCTAAAAAATCTCTTCAATCCTCTGATATTCCAGGTTTTGGGCTTCTAGTTCTTCTACCTCAACCATCTTAAATACTTTCTTAGTGAGGATTAGTTGCCTACCTAGTCTATTGACAATTCATCCAAGGATTTTATCTTAGCTGGCCACTTCTGCACGGTCCTAGGATTTCACTTTCCAATGCAGAAATAAACAAATCACCTAAATCCACGTGCACACACTTTTATATTACTTTTTATTTCATATCAATCTTGCATATTTTTCAGCGAAAACATTTCCCCTTCGTCCATTCTGTACCCTTCATCATGAGTTGTTGATCCTTTTCCCTGTTTAAACCATCTATCCTTATTCTCTTCTATGTCGCATTCCCTATTCTCCTTGAAATTAACAACTGCATATTGAATTATGGCCATAGATATATCCTTTGATTGATCTTCACTGTCAATTATGTTCACCTTTTTTCTTACCTTTTTAACTTTTTCACTCAGTCATAGTCTCCTGAGAAACATGCATTTTCCCTTAGCGAAAAGGTTATCATTCATAGATCTAAATCTACCTTGATCTAAATGTTCAATTATTCTCTTGTTTACCCGATTCCATTGATCCTCGTTTCAGTTTGTACTGTGCATGTTTAACCAATAGAATTTTTTAAGGCCATAGATCTTTCTCAGATTGAATCTATGCCTTTGATTTCCTACTCCTTTTAGTTCATTATGTAATCTATCCAAATTTATTCTTCCTTGCACCTTTTATCAGTGAAAAAACTATCATCCGTTGATTTGGATCATATCTCCATCTGGACCGTTGAACAATGCAGTCCCTACCACATTCTGCTGTGCACCAAGATTGTATTCATCATGCACCTTTTAGCTATAGAATTAATGCTAATCGTTGATCTGTATCAGTCTTTGATCTGAGCCATTGAAACATGAGGCTCATACCTGATTCCATTGATTTACAAATTAACTTACCTTGTGATTTTTCACACAGCGAAATCCATTCAATCCGTGGATCAAAAACCTCTTTAAATATCCACCGTTCAGTATTAATGGGCCTACCAAATTATGCAAATCTCAAAATTTTATTTCTTCATGCATGTTCTTGTAGCAGAATTGACACCCACCGTAGATCTCATTCATCCTCATATTTCCACCGTTAAAAAGTGCAGGATCTACACAATTCCACTGATTTTGAAATTTTATTTCCTCGTGCATGTTCAACCAATGGAACTCTGGATGGCTGTAGATATTCATCCATCCACCAATCTAATAGTTGATTTTATCTGTAAGATAACACCATTCCGCATGTAATGAAAATTATTTGAACTGTGCAAATTAGCTTTGTGGATTTATTTCTATCCATTGATCTCCTCTCTTGTAGATCTACACTCTTAATCCCTACTACGACATAACACAGTGTATTTCTCATATGAAACTTACCTTCAAGGTTGCACTTAGGAATATTTTGATATTTTTCATTTGAAACCTAGGAATAAATCCTTGAAAGCATTAAAAACCCCTTATGCACACCTCTAAGTCATATGATAAAAAAAAAAATTAAACCTCACTTGTCATCTTTTATGGTCTAACCCCTTCCAACTCATTAGCCCAAAAATGGTGCAAACAACTGGCTCCAATTGGGGATGTTATCCTCCCTACGAGGTAGCAAAGAACCCGTAGACCAGTGACTGACTTGAAAACTTCAAACCTCATGCATCTATTTTTTTTTTTGAATATAAAAATAAAGATAAAGAAACATGGCTACCCCTCAAGATTTTAGGGCCTTCTCTTTGGGATTCAAATATTTTGGCTCACCATCTGTACTGATTCAAATGTAAAGAAATATATACAGTCTATGGTACAAAAATTACCTTCTATCCTCAAGACAGGTAATGTTTTAGAAATATTCCATTTACAGGGTCTCCTTTCAGCTGAGACCCATCCTAATGCTGCAAAACAAATGAATTATCCCCTTTTTATTTTGCAATGATCTACAAACCTACCACATATGATCAATTTTTCCATGCTTTTCTTCCCTAGGAGCATCCCACTTTAAGACCAAATCAACAATCTCGAATTTTTCTTCTTTAAATTTCTTGTCAAAAGTATTCTTCATCTTTTCTTGATGTATTTGTAATTTTTCATAGGATTTATCCCTCATTTCATTTAGTTATATTATTTGATTTATCCTTCTTTGCATATGATTTGGTTCATCCTCCTTCTCTTATAACAACTGCATGACAGGAAAACCCAAAGATGATGGAAAAACTACTTCATCCCCATAAACAAACTATAATGGTGACATTCCAATTTCTCTTTTGGTACTGATCCTATATTCCACAAAGCATATTTCATCTTTGTATTCCAAGCTATTTTATTATGTTCTAGCAACTTATTAATTATCCTTACCAAACTCTTATTGGAAGATCCAACTAGTCCATTTCCATGTGGATAATAAGCAGTAGAATTGTTCAAATTGATGTGGTACTTGTGAAAAAAACTAATCATATATTTTTATTTGAATACAGGTACATTATCTGTCACAATTCTCCCTGGACAACCAAAAATGGACAAAATGTTATTTTCTAAAAAGTCCATGATCACAACGTTAGTGGCTCTCCTTGTAGGTATAACTTCAGTCCATTTTGTAAAGTAATATGTTTCTGTCAAAATCCACCTATGTTGAACTGAAGAATTTGGGTTGATTTCCCTAATGAAATATAACCCCCGCTGTTGAAAGGGTGCCTCTACTGAAATTGGGTTAAGAGGGAGTGGAACCATCTTTCTCTTATCATAAAAAATATGAAACTAATGACATGTAGTGATATCATTATAGATGTCAGAAAACATAGAAGGCCAGTGAAAACCATCTCTCAGAATCTTATTACTTGTCACCTTCCAGGAGTGGTGTCCTCCACGGCCTCCTTGATGAAATTAATTCATTGTTTGTTGAGCTTCATTTTCCAATAGGAAATTTAACAATACACCACCAGGGTCCTTCCAGTATAGGTATTGATTCATAATGCAAAACTTTGCATGCTTCAACTTTACAGTTCTAGATCTGGTTTTACTCAACCCTGCAGGATCTTGTAAATTTTGCAGCACATATATGATATCATTGTACCATGGAGAACGAGAAAAATTTGGAAATACGTATAACCCTACATCAAGTTGTTTTGAATGATTGGACAAGAATTTGAGCTGTAAAGATTCACAATTAGAATCTGTCATTAATTTGGAAAGTCCCTGCCCCTTGATCAACTTTGTAGGTTTGATTTCAAGATCATACTCCAACAACACAGCAATCCATTTTTCTTTCTTACATTCTAGATATGGTAGAGTGATCATGCTCTTTAACACATTACTTGGGACATATTCAACAATATGTGAATGGAGGATATACACTCTGAAATATTTCAAGGATTTCACCAAAGCATAGGCCTGTTTTTCCATGATATCATATTTTATCTCTCCATCCCTCAACACCTTATTGAAGAAAGAAATAGGCAGCTCAGTATTCTAGTTGTTATTCTGCAGTAGGACTCCAACTACAGTATTCTCTGATGCATAATAAAATACAAGGAAATATTTAGCAAAATCCAGACTCACCAAAACTGGGGATTAAGTGATGGCCTTTTTTATATATTTCAAGGATTTCCTAGCATCCACTTTCCATTTTATTTTATTCTCTTTCTTCAGCATATTGGTAATTTTTCTCATTATTTCAGAAAAGCTAGGAATGAATCTCCTCAGAAAATTTACCTGTCAAATAAATGACTGCACCTCTTTCTTGCTCCTGTGCTCCTCAACCTTTAAAATTGCATTGACTCTTCTTGGATCAATTTCGATTCCATCTTTTGAAATGATAAGTCCTAGCAGTTTTCCCTCTTTCAATGCAAAATTAGACTTCCTGGGATTCAGTGAGATACCATACTTTCTGCACTTCATAAAAACCTTCTCCAAATGTTTATCATGTTCCCTGTCAATCCTGGAATAAACAATTATATCATCCATATAAACAACTACAAATTTATTTTTCTCTTCTGCAAAAGAAATATTCATGACTCGCTGAAATGTATGATCTAAACAAAGGGAATCTTGGAATACATGAAAGTACCCCATGGTGTAGTAAATGTAGTCTTCTCTTGGTCCATAGGAAGCACCTTAATTTGGTTATAACCTGAGAATCCATCCATAGTAGAAATCCTCTCAGCTCCTACTACTTTTTTCAGAATGTGGTCCATCTTTGGTATAGGGTAGTTGTATTTTAATGAAACTTTGTTAATATTTCTAAAATCCACACAAAGCCTGATTTCACCCACTTAGAAAATATCATAGTTACAATAATTTTAGCATTGAACAACTTTTTTATTTCTTTCTCTATCACAGGAAACAACATGGGGTTTATTCTTCCTTGATTTTGTCTGAACAGTTTTTCTCCAGGTTTTATTGGGACAATATGATGTATGATAGAGGTATCGTATTATTTTAGGTCCTCATAGCTCCGGGAAAATACATCTGTGTATTTCTTCATTAAATTTATGTATTCCTCTTTTTCTTTTGCAGCCAAATACTTGGACATTTTTATGATTATGTGTGTTTCTTAAGTACCTATATTTTGATCTTCAACAACATTTTTAGCAGGCTGGACTTTGGGATCCTTTGCAACATCATTTTGGTCAAACAGTTTCTCTAGGGGAATCATACCTCTTGGGATAAAATTACTTTTTAACTGAATTATTTCCTTTCCCCCTATTATGTTTTTCAATTTTTATTTTCAACTTTTTCTTCTTCAGTCTGTACATCATCTTGAAATTTTTCTAAATTTTCATTCTTTTTATCAATCTAAGTATTTACAAATTCATCTGACATCTCCAAAAATATTTTTATATGCATGTAATCATCAAATACATGCTATTACTTGGATTTGTCGGGTATAGAAGGTCTATTTACAACTTGGACTTTATATTTTTTCTGAGAATAAATGGGAGTTTTTAAATTACCAGTAGTTGTAGCCAAAGAATCAGCTACTTGATTTTCAAATCTGGGGACCACCCTGATTTTATTTTCTATCAATAACTGCCAAACATGTCCCAAACTTCATTCATGTAGGCTCTCATCCTCAGATGTTTTGTCTAGAAACTATCATTCACCTAGTTTATTACAATTTATGAATCCCCATATTCCTCTGTTCTCTTTGCTCCAATATCCTTCAAAGCATTCAAACCCAGTAGCACAACTTCATACATGACCACATTATTGGTACACTCAAAAGTCAATTTATAGGACAAAGATTTAAAATCTCCGATTGGAGACATATTGTACACACCAGCACCAACCCCATTCGTACTTATGTACCCGTCAAAATACATACTCCACAATCCTTCTTCATTATGTTTATTTTCTAAAGCTTCTTGTATTTTTGCAAATTCTTTATCCTCCTTCAACTCTATGTGTACAGGAATTCCAGGATCAATGTGAGGTCCATCATTAAAAAATATAGAGGATCCTAAGTCAGTATCAACAGCATAAATAGGATGATTTTTAGGATTATCTTGATTGTTGACTACATAGGCTAACCTTGTTTCTCTATATAATATTTTTTTTCCTCCAAATAAAGGAATGGTGGCATATGACATATCCATTTGTAAAGTTCCTTTCAATTTTGATTCCCAAGATCTTAACAACAACATTCCAAAATTGGGAGGAATTCCAACTACTACAACATCCATAACAATGCTTTTGGATGGAAGTTGTTCAAGGGTTAACGCCATATGTTTTCTCAATCCCATACATATGACCTTCCCAGAATCAAAAGTATATAGGTCTTTGTAAGTCCTAGTAATCTCCAATCCCAGAATTTCTAGTACCACCCTTGGAATTAAATTATGAGATGCACCAAAATATAACATGGAACTGTGCAAGATCATATCATGTACATTAAGACTCAGATAAAAAGGAGGAACCTCCTCATCATCTGTATCTTGAATTTTAGGCCCAAGGAAAATAGTAGGAAATTCATTTGTCACTTCTAAAATATCTGGCTGATCATCACCCTGATTCTTTACCATTTTTGTAATTTTCTCCCTATACTCATTGTTCATCAATAATTCATTAAAGGGAATAGAAATCTTAATATTTGACAATTCAAACTGGAGATTGAAGGATGAAATTGGTCATTCTACATCAATTGGCACTGGATGTTTATTTTATTTTGACTTTTTCTCTTTATTTTCTAGATTTTTCTCTACAGTAGTATCTTTTTGTTTTTGTTTTTGTTTTTTTGAATTTTGTTGGGTATTGGAAAGCTGATTTGAATTGGGATTCCCTTTATTTATTATCACATCACAACATCTCAACTTTAATTTTTTTGGAAGATCATCAATGGCATTTTGGCACCCTCTGATATTGTTTTGAATATATCTTTGAAATAGGACTATCGTCTTCTTGAGCAAATAAATTATGCTCCTCCTGAGTTAAATATATTTCAGAATCAATATCATCAAAGTGATGAATCTGGTTATCCATTGGATCTTCTTCTACCTCCTCATCAACCAAATTTTATGGGAACAATGGTCTAATTTGTTGATCTTCAGGGTTTCTTTGATTTATTTGAGGAGGAGGAGGTCTTATAAATTTTGGATTTCTTACTTGATTTTCAGGTTGTTCTCTATTAGGTGGTCTATTGTATAGAGCCAACATGTCCATCACTTGACATCACTTGTAGAAGAATGGGTAGAGGTAGATTTTTTTTTCTTGTCTTATCCTATCTTCCTCCACTCTATTTTTCATTTTACCTAAGGCCATCAAGTTTGCTTCTACTTCTAAAGCATATTTAAACATAGCAAGAAAACTTCATATTTCCTTTCTCTTAATAACAATGAAAAATCACTATCAAAGGAATCTACATAATGAATTTTTGAAGCACCTACCAAGGGTTTAATATCAGCATGAATAGAATTATATACCCTCATAAATATACTGGAAAAATCATGTACATACTCAAATTTCCCTTTTTTTAAATTATTATAGTGAGACAGTATTTGTAAAGGGATCTTGTTTTCCTCCCACCTATCCAAAAACAGTGTATGTAAATATTCAAAAGTGGGAATAGAACCTGCTTCCAAGCCCTTAAACCACCTTTTGGATTCCCCAAACAAACTCTATGCAAACAACCTAATTTTTGCATCATCATAATCCACCTCTTCCAAGTCAATAAAATCCTCAAATATATCCATGTGTTGTCATGCCGTAAAATATCCCTCCCCGTCATATAAATAAATTCTTTGTGAATAATTTTGAGGGAGATCATGTAAAATAACAGGTAAACCCAAAGGTGCAAACCTGACTTCCATTGGTATAGGAGGGTTTTGAACAGTAGGAGGGCTTTGAGGAGGACTATGAACTGGGCTTGTAGGTTGAGGCTGGAAATTTTGTGGAGGAGAATTATTTCCTTCTAATTGCTTTAAGTCTGATTCTGTTTTTTATCGATTGGGATTAATTTCTGATTGCTTTAAGTATGATTCTGATTTTGATCTTAATAAATACTTTCCAATATTTACCAAATCGAAACCTTGAAAACTATATAACTCTTCTTGAAACAATGACCTTTCAATTTGAGAAGTACTAGTTTTTTTCTTTTCTAATCCTACGTCTAAACGAACTATCTAGGTTTTCCACATTTTGTAAAAATTCAGAATTATGATTACCTCATGTGTGTGCCCTCCTGGAAGCCAGGATGTCATCTAAAATATTCTTTAAAAATCAATGTGGAGCCTCTAGGGAAATTGTACAACCTTCTTCAAATGCAGAAATTTCTGTTTTCCCACAAAAATCCTATCTTTCTTTGAAATATTGAAATCCTTGTCGTTCCTCCCAAGGAATATTTGAACTCTCATTCCCTAGCAACGACACCAATATGTTAGCACTCAAAATGTACCTCAGGTTGCAAAAAGGTAATCTCTAGGTAACCACAAAACCAAGCTTTAGGAAAGAAAGATGGCTTCTTTCTCTCAAGAGAGGGATCTGTCAATGAATTTAACAAGGCCAGTTATATGAACAAAAAATAAAATTTAGATTGTTTTTTTTGGTTGAAACAAGGAAAGTACACATTGAGAAATGGAGTCAAAATAAATATATATATCAACCACATTGCTACTGCATGGAAATTTCTAGCAAAGGCAAGGTAGCAATTTAGTCACAGTCAAAATTTGGTATGGTGAAATAGAAGAAATAAGGGACATTCCATCAACATGGGCATGTAACAAGGATGAATCCAATGTCGAATTTAGTGGAAATTTTTCTGTGAATATCTGAAATCCATAGACAGAGCATATATACATGAATTATGCACTATCAAACAATTATTTCATACATGAAAAGAATATTTATCAAAGTAATAATAGGAAATACATCCACATGAAAAAGGGAAAACATACTATAACAAAAACAACACATGATTCTTTGCAAAATGCGAGATTTGGCTCTGTGATTTTATTAAAGATAAATCTCAAATTACAAGGCTCAACTCTCACGGATTCCAACCGTTTTTTCATTGCAATAACTAGTTCTTATACAAATTGCTCCATGAGCTGAAATAACAAACTGCTAAGAATAGGCATAACCGCCTTTACATGTGTCATATGCACTTATTAACTACTAACTTTTTTTGAAAGTAAACTAAATTCCTAATTAACTAATTCTTCAGAAATAACTCTTCCATGACCTTTAATATCTTCAAGCATGCAACGTATATTTGGATCTTCCATATTTTTCAACTATTTTCCATTGATCCACAGATGGTAAATCCAAGGGTAACATTTCCTTTGATAGTACACGCATCTCCACATGGTCCCTGTATGAATAGTCTGGAAAATGTGCACATGTGGCCTTGAAGGAAAATACCATCCCAAAATCATCTATCAACTTGTCCACAATTTTTTCCCTGATAGTGACTATTGCATATCTGCAAATTTGGTGTGGTATGATCTTCATTCAATTAACTTGTCCCGATACTCTTTTTTTTCCAGCATGCTACCTTTCTCTTCCCAAAAGAAAGGCAGTCATTTCTTAAACAAAGGATCAAACATATCCCTGAACAACTTCAGCTAAGGTGCCATGATCCCAATCTTTGCCTCAACAATGTCCAAATGATGGTGTTTATTGACAACCTTTCTAGCCCATGTTATAATAGATAATTTGTCTTTTCTATTGGTTGTCTTCAATTCTTCTTCTGTCAACCCATTTAGAAATTCTATAGTATTTTTGGTATAATGTATGGGATTTGTATTCATCCTTTATTTCACAACTGTCACACTATGTTTGGTTGATTATATTACCATCTCCTTATACAAAATGTAGTCCAAGTAGGGTCTCAACTTAGTTGCTTTTGATATGAGTGCATCCCAGATTATATGCTTAGCCCCTTTACTAAAACTTGCCCTTTAACCTGTTTCATCAAATTATCATTTCTATTCTTCAATTCCTAGAACTTTGCTTCCCAATATTTTCTTTCTTTTTCTCTCTTCAAAGATAAACTCTCCTAAAAAAAATTTGGTTCTTTAACCCAACAAGCTCCTATTCTTTCAAGCTAACCTGTGTCATAGCTTGAATAATGGATTGTTCACTAGATTCAGTAGAAGTAGGAATGATTATACTCTCAAGCTCCTTTTCTTTTTCTTGTAACTTCTTTTCTAATTCATCATATTTACTTTTGAGAGCCTTCTCACTCTCAACGACAAGAGACATATCTCTTTCCCATTGTTTTTCCTTCTATGTCAATTTCAATAATTTTGCTTTGCAATAAGTTAACTCACCATTCAAATCTTATTTTTCCTTTTCAAGCTCTATTAGCTCAGAATCTTGTATCAACTGAGTGGATGGGATCTTCATCTTCTTCTTCAATAATTGAATGGTTCTCTCTTTTTCATTCAATAATTTCTATGTTGTAGACCCTTTGTCTGCTTGACTATCAGCAGCCAACAAATCTATTTGTAATTTTTTGATCTGTGCTTGGTGGGTCTTGTTCTCCAATTTTTATTGCTTGAGATGATTTTCAAGATTTCCTTTACTGGACTACAATGTAGCAACTTTCAGTGTCACCTTTAGTAGATCAGTGTATATAATATCCCCAATTTGTTTGTGCAAGTGAACCGTATCAGGAATGGGGATATTCTCAAGCTCATTTTCATTTCAGTAACTTTATTCTTAGTTACTATGGCCATATTCAATGTATTTTGAGAATGATCCCTAACAGAAACTATGTATACATCCTTACTAGAAATTATCCTGACCTCTGCATTACAATTTTATAGATTCATATGAAGCCACCTCCTTATCATCTTTGTATTTATCAATTTTTTCTTATCTATTCTTGAATTGGGAGGTGGAATAAGTGGGTGTTTCAGAAAAAAAGAATATTCTTAGATCTTAAATGCAGGTCCTTTCACCTTCATTTGTTTCTTCTTACCCTTGACTTATATCATTTTAACCAACTGCCCTATTTCTTCAACCTTTTGCTTCTTAGGTGGTCTTGTTGTATCTTCCTGCTCTATGTCCATGGCATCAGAGAAGTCTCTTTAATTAGTTTTCTCAAAGCAGCTGGCTATTGGTGTAATATTTTCTGTTGCTGGAACTATGCATGAAGTACTAGGTTGTAGTGAGATAACTTACTTCACTGATTAAGTGGAATACTATTTCATATTGACATCCCCTTGAGTCTCATGAGGTTAGTCCAACTAGTTTGCAATCTCAGATAGACCTGCAACCTCAAAATGTTCAAAGGTCTTATTCTTATTGACTTGTCTCCTGATAGAAATAATATGATAGGGATCATAGTTTTTGGAAACCTATGTTTGAAACCACATTTCTCTCATAGGTAAATCTAACCCATTCTTAATGATGAATGGGAGTATAGCCCATGGGAACTTGATCTCTAAATATTTCTTCAAATTAAGGAAATGTTCACTCTCCACTATCAGCTTCTGTCTGATTAACTCCAAAGAAAACACTCGAACAGTAAAAAATGCAGGTAGCATGTAGGTTTGATGAACAAAACCATATAATTGTATCATTGTACCTTGCCCAAATAGAAACCAATATCCTATTCTCTTTTCAGGAGAGAACTATAACATTTTCTTCATCTGTGGTAAAACCCTGGGCAATTTCTTCTAAAAGAAGGCATTATAAATCTCTAAAATGAGGAAATTCATGTATCTACTATATCCTTGTTCATCTCTTCTATAAGTTCCATTTCATGGAGTTGTAAGTTTTATTTATTAAATGATAGGAATATTTTAAGCAGATACAAATGGAACCTGAAGCATCTCATTTTGTGGAATTCAACTAGCTGAGAATGAATATTTTCAACTAGAAACTCATCAAATTGAAGGCAAGATGAATGGACTGACTGACTTGACTATTTTGACTCAATCTGACCAGTGCTAAGGGTGAATAACAGGCTCATTAAAGGTTATGTCACATATTTATATATATCTAACCCAAAAAACTGACTTATGAGGGTTATAACACATTGGGTATTTTCATTGAATACTTTAGAATCAACAGGGAAGGGTTGGTTTTGTAGTAGGATGTGAGGCTTGAAACAGGTCTTGAAGAAAGTATGTCTTTGTTCAATGGTAGACTCTCTAAAATTCTAGATGATACTTTGTTCAATATATTCTTTATACACTCGAGAAAACTCGACAGGAACAAAGATAGTATTTCAGATAACGAAGGGGCTAATTGGACACATGATTTTAGACTTGGTTTTATCCATAATTACCCTCTCAAAAGAGGAGTGATTACAAGCACACCAGAAATAAACTCAAGACAATTTAGGGTATGGTCTGTAGAAAAATAATGAAACTATGGCTTGAAAACATTATGAACCTCTGTGCCCTGATATTTTAGCAGCATCTATTGGACTATTCAACAGTATTGTGTCAAAAATATATGATTCTTTATCCTCAAAAATCTCTTCAATCCTTTGGTATTCCAGGTTTTGGGCTTCTAGTTCTTCTACCTCAGCCATCTTAAATACTTGCTTAGTGAGGATTAGTATCCTACATGGTTTGTTGAAAAGTTTTCCAAGGATTTTATCTGAGCTGGCCACTTTCACAATCCAATGTAGAAATAAACAAATGACCTAAATTCACATGGATGCACTTTTATATTATTTTTTCTTTCATATCAATCCTGCATCGTTTTCAGCAGAAACATTTCTCCTTCGTCCATTCTATACCCTTCATCCTGATTCATTGACCCTTTTCCCTATTTAAACCACCTATTCTTATTCTCTGTTATGCTACATTCCCTATTTTCCTTGCAACTTCCACCTGCGGATTGAATTATGAACATAGATCTATCCTTTGATTGATCTTCACCGTCAATTATTTTCACCTTTTTTCTTACCTTTTGAACTTTTCCGCTCAACCATAGTTTCCTAAGAAACATGCATTTTCCCTTTACGGAAAGGTTATCAGCCATAGATCTAAATCCACCTTGATCTGAACCATTCAATTATGCTCATGTTTACCCAACTCCAATGATCCTACTTTCAGTTTGTAGTGTGCATGTTTAACCAGTGAATTGTTTAAGGCCATAGATATTTTTAGAGTGAATATGTGCCTTTGATTTCATACACCTTTTACTTAATTATGTAATCTCTCCAAATTTCTTCTTCCCTGCACCTTTGATCAACGGAAAAAATATCAGTCGTTGATCTAGACCATTGAACAACACGGTCCCTACCACATTTTGTTGTGCCCCAAGATTTTATTCATCCATTCACCTTTCATCTACAGAATTAAAGTCGACTGTTGATCTAGATCAGACTTTGATCTGAGCCGTCAAAACATGAGGAGCATACCCAATTCCACTGATTTACAATTTAATTTACCCCGTTCTTGTTCACACAATGGAATCCATTCGAACCATGGATCAAAAACCTCTTTAAATATTCATCGTTCAATATTGATGTGCCTACCAAATTCTACAAATATCAAAAGTTTATTTCTTCGTACATGTTCCTGTAGCAAAATTGACACCCACCATAGATCTCTTTAATCCTCAGATATCCAATGTTAAAATGTGCAGGATCTACGTAATTTCTCTAATTTTGAAATTTTATTTCCTCGTGCATGTTCAACCAGTGAAACTATGGATGCCCATATAGCTTCCTCCATTTGCCAATCTAACAGTTGATTTTATCTATAAGTTAACACCATTCCGCAGGTATTGAAAATTATTTGAACTATGCAAATTACATCTGCGGATTTAGTTGCAACCGACGATCTCCCCTACTGTAGATCTACACCCTTAATCCCGGTTGCAACATAACACTTAGTGGATTTCTCATATGCAAATTATCTTCAAGGTCGCACTTAGGAATGCTTTTATATTTTTCATTTTAGACCTAGGAGTAAATCCTTCAAAGCATTAAAAACCCCTTCTGCACACCTCTAGGTCATATGATAAAAAAAATTAAACCTCACCTGTCATCTTGTCTGGTCTAACCCCTTCCAACTCATTAGACCAAAAATGGTGCTAACACTCTTGACCAGAATTTTGACAGAATTATGTCTAACTTTTCCTAGGGCCAACAGGCCCCCAACACTCACCTGTGGCTCATCCCAAGCCACATCGGTCTGAAATTTCAGTAAGTGTGACTTTCCTTTGAAACTTTTGGAAGATTTTAACTATTTGTTCAATCTCATGTTGTACTTCTCCTTCTTTCTTCTTCAAGTTTGGAACTGAGGTGTTCTGAAGTTGTAAGTCCTATTGAACCCAAAACTCGTTGTACATACACATATATAGGTTGAATGATGCCTAGGATTTTTTATGCTTCTATATGTAAGTATGTGACCCTATCACTTATCTTTTTTTGTTGTGTTTGTAGTTCTGCGACCTACTGTTGTAGTATCTTCATGCCGGTATCCTTGGCCATCTTCTCTGCTATCGAGAACTTCTTTACTTCATTTTCCATCTCGCTAACCTCTGTCTCAGCAGTGCTGTTATACCAAAATCCTGTCACCATCATGTGATAAGACTCTTAACATACCTATTTTCCCTTAATCCCAGCACTTGTAGTGGAAACTCATACCATTTGTCAATCTTTCACAAAATGCTCAGCACCGTGCTTTCCCCTTTATCCATGAGCAGTACCTTACTCGCACCAACTATCCCTTGTTAGCCACAAGTGGTGCCACCACTTATGGCCCTTAGTCCATAAGTGTTTCTTACCTGAACCGCTCTGTCATTGAAAGAAAAAAGTGGTACCCTAGGTAAAATGGGAAAAGGAGAAGTTTCTCGAGGCTTCTAGATCATGAGCCTTGTGTCCTCCCTTATCCCTATCATTATGGGTCAGTTGAGCTCGAGATCCCCCATCCTAGGATCTTAGAGGCCACCTCATCCACAAATTTCTCAACCATCCCTATCCATTGAGCCTTATAAATATGAGCTCATTTCCATGGTTGAGGGGAGAACTCTTAAGGTATTGTTATGATGTTGGATTGATTACTTGGCCCAAGCCATTAAAGAACATAGAGAGAAAAAGTTGGAGCTTATGGGGATGAGAGTGTTTGGTTTCATGGAGATGCATGTCAACACTAAGGCTTACTTGGTTGTAAACTTCTCCATTTTATCTTAATGCAAAGATGATTTCCGTCCAACATTACTGTTGTTGTTTGATTTCACATGTACATGTTGTTAGATTCCTTAGTCACTAACATGGATCAGTAGATTATATTTTGGTAGCTTTGTGTGTTTGCATTTTTAATCTTATTGCAATTACACAGGGTTACTATCGAAGCATCACATTCCAGGTATCTACAACATCCAGGGAGGGTCTTCAACCTTTGTCATTCATTTGTTCTGGATCTGAACGATTCAGACCAGTGGAACACCTTACTGTCTGCAGAAGGTGAAATATTTCTGCTAACAAATCTGGAGACTCCATTGGGGAATAGATATATGTATCAGTTGTTCTGTTCTTCCTCAGTTCTTCAACTCTTATCCGAATCCAGGCTCCTTATCCAACTCTCTTCAGTCATATCTGCTATCTGACTCAATCAATTTGGGTTTGAAACTTCCAGATCTGTTCAGATCTGAATCATTTCGACCTTTTATGCTCTATTTTTATACTCAATCTATCATCCTTTACCCTGATCTGGTCTTTTTCTGACTTTATATATCGTTCTCTTTGTGTTTTTGATTTTTACATGAAACCACGCCTATGCAGTGTACGAGAAGCGGTGCCACTTCCTAAACAGAGTGGTCAGTACGCACTGCCACTTCTTGTATCCTGTTGGTGAAAAGCGGTGCTAGGATAGAACCATTCTGTCAAACAGTGAACAACCGAGAAGCGCGGTGCCAGGTAGGCATCATTCCAAGACCTCCTTTTCCTCATTTTTTGTAAAAATTTGAGTTGTGTTGCTTTTAGTTTGCACATCAGGCTTGTGTGATAGAATCGGATGCTTGTGGTTTGAAATTTTATGGTTTAAGATTGGTTTGATTGGGAAATTCAAAATCTAGATTAGGATTTTTTATTGTTCATACACTTTGGTACTTGTTGGTTGTGACTGCGAAAGGATTTCTTGTTTTTTGAAAAGCTTAAGGTGTTAGTAAGATCTATTTTCATTTCTGTTATATAGACTAAAATAAGAACATTTGATTAGCATCTTAGTTTCATTTCTTGTTTTCATAGAGAACTTATTTTTCCTTCCTTTAAAAAATAAAATTTTTGACTGAGAATAGGTTATCATCATTGAGCATTGGAAATTAGATCTCTAATTGGATTTACAAGATTTCAAGCTCTTCATGTTCTTTCGTCTCTTATGCATTTAGTACTATCTCAATCAAAATAAAAAATATGGTAGTTTTAAGTTATATTTGCCTATGTTTTAAGAGAAAATTGAAAAAATAGAGTGCATTTGCATGTAGTGTGCTTTTTGTATTTCTTTTAGGAAAAGAGATTCTCCCCCTTCTTATTTCTTTCAGAAAAGAGAAATCAGTTTGGAAAGTGCTTCTTGTCTTTGATTTTGTGTTCAAGACTGTTGTTTGGAAGTATTTTTGGTTTTGAAACAAAAGAAACTACTCTCATTCCCTCCCGTAAGTAGGCATACTGAACGGTAAAGTGAAATTTGTTTCATAAGCATACTGCATGGTTTTACTTTTCTATCAAAAAATCATGCATTCGCCTAACCGTCCACTTTAAAATCAAATGTAGTTATAGGTTAAAATTTACGTAGCAATTGGAGTGATAGGTTAGAGACATGTTCAGGTGTCGTTAAGTGTAAGAGCTGTCGTTATTTGTCTGCATTACATTTTGGGACTCATGCGGTTCTTCCACGTACCGTCGGTATATCGAATGACCTTTCACATACCCTTGAGGTATATATAAAGGTACTTCATGTACTTGATTGTATATTGGAAGGCCCCTTGTGTACGGTTATGCATTAGATAGCACTACTACCGATTCAAGCTCCCACATACATTGAGTATATCAGGAGACCCCACTAGGAAACCTTATCTATCTGAGAAAATCCCTTTGGCCATCTTGCTTGGAGCCATACACTGAAAAAAACATTTGGGGAGATTACTATGCATGTACCCTCGAGGTATATCACAAGTGGCACCTTCTTGACAATCCTGGTGAGAGACCTGACTTTTTGAACTCCTCCTATCATTTTAAGTGTGCTTGTTTTGACCTATAGCTTGTGTAGGGAAAAATTTTGGTGTGTTTTCTAGTTTTTTAGACCCTAGGTTAGATAAGAACTATACAAACTGGCTCAGTTAAGAAAACCCAGAAGAGTACTGGACTTGCCACCCGATTTTATTCCTGGTTCAGGAGAAAATCCAATGGAAGCTATCGACCAAGGAGCTGCTACCACCTCCCAAATGGGAGATAATGTGGTTGCAAAAAGTGGAGGACCATATTCTTCACACTCGCCTCCCTTGGTCCAACAGCCTTCTCAAATAAATATCTTGTTCCATTCTCCCATGGAAGGTCATGTTGATGATACTACCCATCTAGATTTTGGTCCCAGTACTTACGGATCCTTTTCCCTCTCAACAACAACTAATAGACCACATGTCTAAGCAGGGTAACTCTATTTCATCAGAGGAAATTCATATGATGTCCTCAGATACCATCAATCTGCAAACTCGAAGTCAGACTCATGACAAACCCACAGATAAAAAAGAAGATAATTCTTCTTCAGGGAAATCTCCCTCTACTAGTTCTCATGAATCCTCGTCTATTGTCCCCTTATCTATCGAGAAGCCTACTCTCAACATGATTTTGCATCCACCTAAGAGTACTCTTCAGAAGGCAGTATTTAACCCTAATGACCGAGCTTCTCAATTTTATAATGTAGTTGAAGATCTCACTCAGGAACCTTGTGCCATGTCTAGCTTAGAAGTACTCCAAAGTTGCCCTACACAGCGCAAAAACTTGTTAACAACATTAGGAGGTTTAGAGCCGGATAATACTAACATGATTCATTTCAATGTTGAGAACTATAAGTCTAGGTTACCACATAAAATTGCTTTTCAGATCATTACGAAAGTAGTTGGAAAGAAGGTTTTTTGAACGGTACTATACGAAGGAGCTTCAACCTCGGTTTTGTCTCTGTCTTATTGGAAGGCTCTCGGTTCTCCCAAGATTGTAACATCACCTACGACCCTTAAAGCCTTTGACAGATGGGGTTTCCAACCCCATGGTCTCATATCAGCCCTAGTGGTCGAGCTGGGGGGAAAAACCGTTTCCATTCAAGTAGAAGTGGTAGATTCCCCCTAAGATTACAACCTCCTTCTAGGAAGAAATTGGTTTTATGCCATGACTACTGTCGCCTCAACAGTATTCCGAAAAGTCCAATTTCTGCATCTAGGGAGAATTGTTACTATTGACCAGCTTGATTTCTGTACGCCAGATGTTACTACCTCCACGGCTAATAACATCCCCATGTTAGGCCAGTCCCCTCCTCCTTACCAGTCGATTGGGGTAGGCATGTTGAAGGATTCATCCCTTATGGGGAATTTTCCCTCCACTCCTCCTAGCATGAATACTGCGACAGTCCATATGATCACCTCATTTGATTATGAGCCTAAGGGTAAACATGTTGTTGAGTCCACCTCATTGAGTTCACATGAAGCACTGTATGGCGTTATTCAAACCTTGTTCGATGATCACACTAATGACCTTCATCTAGTAGCTTCGGATCCTTACCATTTACTGTACTAGTTAGAACCTTCTCTTCCTGTTCTAGATTATCTCTCTGAGACTTTCCCTTCTGATGATTCCATTATGGAGGTCATGAATACAGATGAGTCCATTTGGGAGGATCACCATCATAGATCCATGTTCCTCCCCAACACCAGTTCGATTAGCCATTATTTTGCATCCTTGTTTCCTACCGATATTGTTAACGTACCCCAAAGCCTGATACTATTGAGCATGTTCATGTTGGGCAGAACTGCTCAGCAGATGAATCTGAAGGCTATAAGGCACTTTTCAAAGAATTATGTGACATTTTTGCCTATTCTTATGAATAGATGTCGGGGATTGACCCATCCATTGTGGTCCATGAGATTAAAAGCTATCCCACGGCTAAACCTGTCAGGAAAAAACTAAGGCAAGTCCATCATCGAAAGACAGCAGCTATTAAAGTTGAAATTGAGAAACTTCTCAAAGCTAGGTTTATTTATCCTGTACCCCTGATGGAATGGGTATCGAACGTTGTCCCTGTCAATAAAAATCATGGCACCATTAGATTCTGTATCAACTTTAGGGATTTGAATAAAGCTTATCCCAAGGATAACTTTCCTACTCCACACATCGATCAGATTACCGACAACTGTGTTGGAAGTGTCATCTTTTCATTCATGAATGGCTTCTCTGGCTATAATCAGATTGAGATATCACCCTCCGATCAGCACAAGAAGGCATTCATTTTCCCATCGGGAACTTTTGCATATAAGAAGTTAAATTTTGGCTTGAAAAATATTGGAGCCACGTTCCAGCGCGCGATGTCCTATGCATTTCACGATATTAAACATATTGTTGAACTGTACCTTAATGACCTCCCTACTGATTCACAGCGATGGGAGGACCACCCTGGTCATCTTAGAGAGATATTCCTGAGATGTTGCCATTATAATATATGGCTCAATCCACATAAATGTGTTTTTTGCGTTGAGATGGGACGTCTGCTAGGTTTTGTGGTATCCAAAGATGGCATCTGGATCGATCCTTTGAAAATTTCTGCCATTCTAGATCTACCAGCCCCAACTAATCTCCTTGAACTCCAAAGTTTGCAAGGGAATGCAAAATTTCTCCACCATTTCGTGTGCAATTTCGCAGAGAAAATGCACGGTTATATGCGTCTCATTAAGAAGAACACTCCATTCTTCTAGGATGACCAGGCCCAATGTGCCTTTGATAATCTTAAGAACACTCTGACTCATTCACCCATGATACACCACCCAGATTATCAAAGGACTTTCTCTTGTATATTTTTGCTTCAGCTACTACCATCGCTACGGTTTTAGTATAGAAAAATCTCTACGGTCAGGAGCACGTGTTTTATTATGCCAGTAAGAATCTCATGGATTTTGAAACTCACTATTCATGTGTGGAAAATTTATCATTGGCCATAGTCATTGCTGTACAAAATTTTCATCAGTACATTCTTCTCCACACTACCACTGTATTGGCAGACCAGAACCCTATGTATTACATCCTGACTTGTCAGGTGCTCGGGGGAAAGTACTCCCACTGGATAGTCATACTTCAAGAGTTTGATCTAGAATTTACCAAAGCCACATCAAAGAAATCCTTGGTCTTTCCTGAGCTTATGTGTGATATTCCTTGTGCTTCTATGGAATATGGGCCCAGTGATTCATTTTCGAATGAATTCCTGTTCCTGATTAGCACTACTGATCCTTGGTATGGAGATTTTCTTATTTATCTCAAAGCAAAATGATTTCAACTACAGTTATCCCATGATGATCGCCGTCATATTCATCACCATGTGAAATACTATCTCATCTTGAATGATACCTTGTATAGATGTGGGATTGACTCAATTCTGTGGCGATGCCTCACCCATGAGGAGGCTAAACATGTGTTGAATGATTTCCACTCTGGAGCATGTGGCAGTCATTTATCTGGGATGGCTACAGCCGAGAAAATCCTTCACGCTGGCTATTTCTGGCCTTCTGTCTTCAAAGACTATCATGAGGCTGTTAAGAAATGCCCACCTTGTCAACACTTTTATCCTAAAAATCTCACCCATCTTGCTTCGCTACACCCCATCATTCCCATTGGCCTATTCACCAAATGAGGGATTAACTTCATGTATTGTAAGCCTACCTCAGCTGGGGGGGCATGGTTACATCATCGTAGACGTTGAATATTTCACAAAATGGGCTAAGGCCATGCCTACATACATCGAAGATGGTAAGACTACCGCTCTCTTCTTGTTCAATCATATCATAGCTATATTTGGAGTCCTACAGTCCATCCTTACTGATCACGGATCCCATTTATGTAATCAAATGATGGAGGAACTAAGTGCCAAGCCAGGTTTTCACCATGAAAAATCTACTCTATATTATCCACAAGCTAATGGTCAGGTAGAGGCCATTAACAAAGTTTTGAAAACTATGCTTCATCGGATGGTTGGAGATCATAAATCCAACAGGGACCATGTTCTTTTCTCCGCTCTTTGGGCTTATCGGACTTTGGTGAAAACTGCCACTGGTTTCACGCCAATCTAGCTTGTCTATGGACTTGAAGCTATCTTACCGATTCAATGTCAAATTCCATCTTTACAACTTGCCGTCGAACTTCTCCCAGACACTTCCGTAGAGGAAGAAAGATTTTTGTACTTGAATAACCTTGTCGAGACTTGGAGAGATGTTTCCTTGGCTAATGAGGCACATAAGAAACGTGTCAAGGCGTAGTATGATAAAGCTGTCCTACCTCGTGTCTTTAACGAGGGTCACCTAGTCTTGAATTATGATCAGAGCTATGACAAACTAGGGAAGGGTAAGTTTGATTCCATGTGGTACAGACCTTTCATCATTTCTAAGGTTTTATAGAAAGGAGCCTACGAGCTCATTGATTATGATGGAATCCCTTTGGGGCAACATCGCAATGGGTTGTGTTGAAATATCGTAACTTCGAAGAATATTCTATATGTATCTTTTGTGGTCCCTGAGGGTCCTATCGTGAGAACCACTTGTATTACTTTGTACCCCGATGCTTCTAATCGGAAGAACTAATAAGAGTCATGAGGTAGTCCCCTGGGTCATTAGCACCCCAGTGTGGTTACTTGAGCCTACATGTGTAATTTGAACCTAGATGATTAACTCAAGCCTACATGTTAGATGAGTTAATTAAAGTGAACGGATGAATATAAATAGAGGTTTGATGCTCCTCATTTGGAACACACACACTCTCTCACTTGTGTAGTGCATTAGTGGAGAAGAGAAGTAGCCGGAGAAGGAGGAGGATCAGGCTTTGATCTCCTTGTTGGTTTTATCTTTTATCTTTTTGGGGCATCTATATTGAGGAATCTTTTGCTGGGTTTTTCCCTTTAGAGTTTTCCCAGGATAAATCTTTGTGTTCCTTTTGTATGGTTGTGCTTGTCTATCTTTTAGTGATCCTGTTTATATGCTTTTGTTATGAAAATGAAATTAAATACTGATGTCTTAGCTAAGCATATGAAAATTTAACATGGTATCAGAGCCACCCTAAAAGACGACATTGTGCAGCTAAAGAATCTATGGCTTTTTTATTTTTTTTGGGTCTCTATCCACGATCGATTAGCAAAAGAAGGCTAGACTGACTCTCCATTGATGGGCGCATCTTTCTGTCGAAGCATAATTCGATTTCGAGGATTTTCAGATTTGGTGCAAAAAATTAGGGATTTCTATAGAAGAAGAATTTTTGAGTGAGCCTAGCATAGGATTGTTCACCTCATCAAAATCAAATTTTAGAGGCCTCGATCAAGAAATTTGGTTGGGGAAAACTCCAGGAAAGTCAAACCCTAGTTTGACCTCGATCTGGAAAAACCCTAAATACTAAAACTGCTAAGTTTTGGTACATTTGCTATATCCTGAGATTGGCGAAGGATTAGGAGTTGAAAATTTCAGAAGCCAAATAAAAAATCTTGATTTACACTGTGTCCGAAATTCAGCCTCATATTCTCTATAGTCTGGGAGATATGATCCCTCCAAGTTAGGGTTCCATCCTTTTCCAGAATTCATCCCTAAACAGGACACCTGGGGAGAATTGTTGTAGCATGGGATAAAGAGGTCCAAATGGAATTCCTAAAGATGTTCCAGAAAGAGAACGACCTGTACTTTATTTGGTCCAAATTTTAGAACCTGAAGATGAACTAGTGACACATGGCATGCCGTACAACTTCACTGTTTGGAACAGTCCTATAACAGGTCACCTTGGGAAAATGATCATAACTCCAAATTGGGGAAACCAATTCTAATGAAACCTCTAATTTTGTATTAGGAACATGCGAGGTTACCTCAGTGTCAAATTTTAGAGACAGAGGAGCAATAATTTTGGAGATAGCATAGAAACAGTAACAAGCATTTCTGTAAAAGAAATTGGAAAACTAGGGCTTCCTGTTCCGGGAGCTTCCCTCCACTATTTTCAGAAAAGGAGTACATTGGACAGCTCCATTTGAAGAGATCTATATTTCTATCCAATTAGATCTGAAATATTCCAAGTTTTGAAAATTATGGTTTCTCTGCCAAACCCTAGATCAGTCAGCTCCGGAAGCAGGACGGACACCTCAAATCGGTAAGATCTAATATTTTGCTATTTGCATTTGAGGTTCTCATTTCAAAATGATCTATCACATCAGCTTGATGATAAGCTTGGTGAAGTTGAAAAATTCCAAGCATGGAAGTATTTGATCTCTCTGAAGAAAATGAATTGGACACCTACATGAGTAGAGAGGTTCTAGTTCTAGAGGGAGATGAGCCTCAAAGACTTACACAAGAAGAACTTGATCAAGGCCAAGAAGATCATTGTTGATTCAATCACGGATCAACTTATACCACAAGTGTCTCCCCTAAAGACACCGAAGATGTTTGATTCCTTGATCAAGCTATTTGAATATAAGAACTTAAATCAGAAGATGACTTTGAGAAAACAGTTGAAGAATGTGAAGATCCAGAATGCAGAACAACTTGAAGCGGTAGAAGAAGAAGTATGCAGAAGTGGTGATAGCCACCTTGAATGGCCTCCCAGGATCATGAGATTCATTCATGTGAATAATGTATGCCAGAAGTAAGTGATTACTTTTAGCTCGACTAATAAGAAGAGAAGAAGAAGATGGGAGCAATTGAAGATCAATCTCTCACCTTTCAAAGAAGATCCCTCAAGCGATGAGGAATATGAAGAACTCAATTCTTGAAGAACCTATTATTCATCTTATCATTTGGATAAGAAATGATGATTTCATGAATGAAGAAGATGATAAAACAGAATGATCAAGATGGATTCTACCCACGAAACAAATAAAAGATAAGTATTCAATTGTCATTTCATGATATTGTTTTGTTATACATTTGATTATATTCAGTTGATGTGTTATGCATGACAGATTGTTTGCATTATTGACTGTATACTACTAACATGCATGTGATGGGTAAGTAGCTCATGGTGCTATACAACTCTCTATTTCTACTTATAAAACCTCTTTGCTGACATATTGGATAAGTGCACAATCTCAATAATGTCATGATAGAGATGGAAGGAATCTAGAAAATTTCTGTGAGATTTGGATGAATGTTGTATTGGAAAAATAGTTGCATGATGCATAAGAATTTATCATTATGCATATGTTTTATGAAATAGTTCTAACCATGCAACTGGTGCATTTGAATTGTAGGAAAGGTCCTATACAACCTCCTACAAGAAAAGAAGGATGAGACTTGAAGCTCCCAGGGTCAAAGACACCATGAAGAAAGAAAGAGTTTCAGAGAGCGGTAGATCCACCTCGAAGGATGAAGACCACCATGGGTATGAGAGATAACTCAAGATGAAGAAAAGAATGCTATGAAAGAAGCTATGATCAAAGAATAATAGTTGATCATGGGGAATGATGTATATGATATGATTTCGAGACATAAAGGGAAGTACGTAGTATCTTCCATATGGATCTAAAAAAACAAGTGTACAAAGCAAGGTTCATGATTTGCCTCAGAAAGAATAGACTATGACATGACATACTCTATTGATCAAGTATAGAACCACCTGTACAGAATGAAGAAGGAATATAATACTCCACTTCAGGGGGAGTGACTATAGAAGATATCTAAGTTTGACATGGTAATGACATGATGGACAGCTTCCTGATGGATCCAGACTTTACCAAGAGTAAAGTGGATTCCAACCTTCAAAGTTGAATGCAGAAGACTAGGATATGTTGTTGATCTAAAAAGATGAACTCATGGAAGATGTTATGATGAAAGAATACTAGAATGATGTTTGGGATATAGTACTCAAACCAGAAAGTAAGAATGTGGTCTCTTACAAATGGATTTGCAAGATCAAATATGTTGCTGATAGAAGTAAGGAAAGACTTGTGGCTAGAGGTTTCTATAAGAAGGAGGGAATTAATTCTGAAGAGACACTTACTCTAGAAAGCAAGGTACACTTCCTTTAGAATTATGATGGTAGTTGCTTCCATGATGAAGTGAAGACAATCCTTCCTTCATGGTATGATTTGGGAAGAGTTTTACATCGAATAGTCACAAGGATTTGAAGTTGAAGACAGATGGACTCATATATGTAAGTTGAAGAAGGCCCTCTATGGCATGAAGCAAGCTCCCAGAGCTTGGTATGGAAGGATAGATAGTTTCCTGTCAATTATGGGTTTTACCAAGAATAAAGTTGATCCTAACCTTTATCTCAAGGTTGTAGAAGATGAACCTGTCATCCTGTTATTATATGTGGATGACTTATTCTTGACAAGAAATGAGAAACAGATCATGGAAACCAAGAAGAAACTAGAAGAATAATTTGAGATGAAAGACCTTGGGTTAATGCATTACTTCCTAAGTCTGATGGAAAAGTTCAGAAGGAATCTTTCTCAACCAGGGAAAGTATGCGGTAGAGATATTTAAGAGATTCAATATGTCGGAATGTAAGGCCATGGACAGACCCATGGAATCCAACCTGAAGCTCTTAGTTGATTACTCATCAGAGTTAGTGGAGGCGACTCATTATAGACAGATCATTGGGTCATTGATGTACTTAACAAATACCACACCAGACATTTGTTTTGTTGTGAACACCTTAAGTCAATATCTTGTTCAACCAAGACGGGTTCACCTAGTAGCTGCAAAACATGTGATGAGATATCTGAAAGGGACTATAGACCTTGGTCTATACTATGATGGTATCCATGAGTATAGATTGTATTGCTACACAATTGCAGATTGGGTTGGAAGTATCTCAGATAGAAAAAGCACATCAAGTGGATGTTATAGTCTGGGATCTGCTATGATTTCATGGTTTAGCAAAAAAAAGTCTAGTGTTGCTCTAAGCACAGTCGAAGAAGAATATATAGCAACTTGATCTGCTAGTCATGAACCCATATGGATTTGAAAGCTGATGTCAGGATTATTCAACCTAGAGTTGGACACTACCGTGATTCTATGTGATAACCAGAGTTGTGATGACAGAAAACCCTGTATTCCGTCGTAACACATAGAAATCTAGTATTTCTATGTACGAGATAAGATGTAGATGATGATGTTTCAATATTCCCATATTGAAGATATAGATGATGATGCTTTCAATATTAACATACTAGAGATAAAGATGGTGATAGTTCAATATTCACATACTGAAGATGTAGATGATGATGGTTTAGATCATGATGTGCTAATGAAGCCTTTGTCTTGAGTAAAGTTCGAACACTTTCGAGACAAGCTTGGTGTTGTTCGTAAAGACTTTCCTTGAAAGGGGGAGTAGTGATGTGGCAGTGGGATTGTATCATCCCTGGGCACTTGCCCTAAAGTGATCTGATGGCCTCGGTCCTCGAGAATGAAGAGGGATTGTATCATCCCGGGACATCTGTCCATAATAGATCCAGTGACTTTGGTCTTCGTGAATGTGGTAGGATTGCATCATCCTTGAACTTCGGTTCAAAATGTATCCGGAGGTCTCGGCCCCCGTGAATGTGGTGGGATTGCATCATCCCTGAACTTCGGTTCAAAATGTATCCGGAGGTCTCAGCCCCCGTCAATGTGGTGGGATTGCATCATCCCTGAACTTTGGTTCAAAATGTATCTGGAGGTCTCAGTCCTCGTGAAAGTGGTGGATTGCATCATCCCTGAACCTCGGTTCAAAATGTATCTGTAGGTCTCGGCCCCCATGAAAGTGGTGGATTGCATCATCCTTGAACCTCGGTTCAAAATGTATCTGGAGGTCTTGGCCCCCATGAAAATGGTAGGATTACATCATCCCTGAACCTCAGTTCAAAAAGTATCCGGAGATCTCGGTCCCCGTGAATGTGGTAGGATTGTATCATCCTTGAACTTCGGTTCAGAACTGATCCAGTGACTTTGGTACTCGAGAACGTGTGTTGATATTGTAATTCCTAGAGGAAGGATTGTCTGAGATCCACATCTTTGTTGATCCCGTAATTCTGAAAGGAAGGATCATTAGTAACTCCGTAAAGACCTAAATCCGTAATTCAAAAAGGAAGGATCATTGAATTGATCCCGTAATTCCAATAGGAAGGATTGTCTGAGTTCCACAGATGTGTTGATCCCGTAATTCCAATAGGAAGGATTGTCTAAGTTCCACATCTGTGTTGATCCCGTAATTCCGAAAGGAAGGATCGTTAGTAACTCGGTAAAGACCTAAATCCAATAATTCCGGAAGGAAGGATCATTGAATTGATCCCATAATTCCAATAGGAAGGATTTTCTGAGTTCCACAGATGTGTTGATCCCGTAATTCTAATAGGAAGGATTGTCTGAGTTCCACAGATGTGTTGATCCCATAATTCCAATAGGAAGGATTGTCTAAGTTCCACAAATGTGTTGATCCCGTAATTCCGAAAGGAAGGATCGTTAGTAACTCCGTAAAGATCTAAATCCCGTAATTCTGAAAGGAAGGATCATTAGTAACTCCATAAAGACCTAAATCTCGTAATTCAAAAAGGAAGGATCATTGAATTGATCCCGTAATTCCAATAGGAAGGATTGTCTGAGTTCCACAGATGTGTTGATCCCGTAATTCCAATAGGAAGGATTGTCTCAGTTCCACAAATGTGTTGATCCCGTAATTCCGAAAGGAAGGATCATTGGTAACTCCGTAAAGACCTAAATCCCGTAATTCTAAAAGGAAGGATCATTAGTAACTCCATAAAGACCTAAATCTCGTAATTCCAAAAGGAAGGACCATTGAATTGATCCCGTAATTCCAATAGGAAGGATTGTCTGAGTTCCACAGATGTGTTGATCCCATAATTCCAATAGGAAGGATTGTCTAAGTTCCACAAATGTGTTGATCCCGTAATTCCTAAAGGAAGGATCGTTAGTAACTCCGTAAAGATCTAAATCCCGTAATTCTAAAAGGAAGGATCATTAGTAACTCCATAAAGACCTAAATCTCGTAATTCTGAAAGGAAGGATCATTGGTAACTCCGTAAAGACCTAAATCCCGTAATTCCGAAAGGAAGGATGATGTTGATGTTTTGATGATGTTGATGTTTTTATGATGATGATGATGTACTGATCAAAAGATCAGAGTGTGATGATGATGATATTTTGATGATTTGATGATGTTGATGTTTTTATGATGATGATGACGTACTGATCGAAAGATCAGTGTATGATGATGATGATGTACTGATCGAAAGATCAAAGTATGACGATGATGATGCACTGATCGAAATATCAGAGTGTGATGATGATGACGTACTGATCAGTATGTGATGATGACGACGTATTGATCAAAAGATTAGAATACGATGATGATGATGCTGTTCGAGAATTGAAGTATGATGATGGTGCTGATCACGATGTTACTGATCAGGATATGATGATGTTGCTGATCGAAATAACAAAATGATGAAGAAATTGTTGCTGATCGAAAGATCAAAGTACTGAAGATGTTGCTGATCGAAATGTTGAAGATGTTGTTGCTGATCGAAAGATCAAAGTGCTGAATATGTTGCTGATTGAAATGTTGAAGATGTTGTTGCTGATCAAAAGATCAAAGTACTAAAGATGTTGCTGATCAAAATGCTGAAGATATTGTTGCTGATCGAAAGGTCAAAATGTTGAAGATGTTCCTGATCGAAAGGTCAAAGTGTTGAAGATGTTGCTGCTAATTGAAAGGTCTAAGTGCTGAAGATGTTGCTGATCGAAAGGTCAAAGTATTGAATATGTTGCTGAAGATGTTTTTGATCAAAAGGTAAAAAGATGCTGATGCTGATCAAAGAGTTGCTGTCGTTGAATATTGAAGACGAAGACTATATGATGTTGAAAAGATTCCAATGATTTATAGATGTGTTACCCTGATGATGTTGATGATGTCCTATCTTTCTCTCTCCTATTATTGTTGTTGTTGATGTTGTTGTAGAATACCCTTCTCGTTAAGGGGGAGTGTTGAAATATTGTAACTTCGAAGAATATTCTATATGTATCTTTTGTGGTCCCTGAGGGTCCTATCAGGAGAACCACTCGTATTACTTTGTACCTTGATGCTTCTAATCGAAGGAACTAATAAGAGTCATGAGGTAGTCCCCTCTAATTGTAAAGGTGGGTTATTAGCACCCCAGTGTGGTTACTTGAGCCTACATGTGTAACTTGAGCCTACATGATTAACTTGAGCCTACATGTCAGATGAGTTAATTAAAGTGAATGGATGAATATAAATAGAGGTGTGATGCTCCTCATTTGGAACACACACACACTCTCACTTGTGTAGCACATTAGTGGAGAAGAGAAGTAGCTGGAGAAGGAGGAGGATCAGGCTTTGATCTCCTTGCTGGTTTTATCTTTTATCTTTTTGGGGCATCTATATTGAGGAAGATTTTGCTGGGTTTTTCCCTTTAGGGTTTTCCCAGGATAAATCTTTGTGTTCCTTTTGTATGGTTTTGCTTGTCTATCTTTCAATGATCCTGTTTATATGCTTTTGTTATGAAAATGAAATTAAATACTGATGTCTTAGCTAAGCATATGAAAATTTAACAGGTTGTACCTAAAAAGGTACTATGCCTAGGTCTTTCTTGGGTAGTATTTTGTATATATGTATATTGATTGGATTTCAGTGTGCTTTTAGTATTTTCAAGACGGTTTTGAGTTTAGTGTCCGCATCTGTTTATACCATGTTTTGGTCATGGAGATGAATTTCTATGGATTCGCTGATGGTTCTTTCCACCACACCTTGAATCTCACCTCGGCTGCTTGGGTCCTCTATTCCCCAGCTAAAGATTTGGTCAGTTCATGAGCAGTTTGTATAGGTCCCGCTACTAATAACATCGTCGAGTATGAAGCAGTCATCAGTCTTCTTACTAAAGCTGACTTCCAGGATTTTTGTGATCTAGTAGTCTTGATGGACTCACAACTTGCAGTTTTCCATTTAAACCATGTTTACACCATTAGAAACCCCATGCTCCTCTGCCTCTTCTGAAGAGTACGTTTGCTAGAAATATCATTTGAATCCATCACTTATAGGCATATCCCTAGGGAACATAACATAGTTGCTGACTCATTGGCTAATTACATCCTAGATTGGCATATTTCCCATTCATGACATTGAAATCAAACATGGTACTTTGTAAATAAACATTTAAAGACACATAGAACTCATAGAAAATACATTTTTTCCATTTGAAACGTATAAACACCGTGTAAAAGTCTGTATATATATATATATATATATATATATATATACGAAATTTTTTACAAAATAGGTCTCGAGACCTCGTCTGAAGCACGTAGGCTTTCAGGCAAAATCATCATACAAAATCCTGAAGCTATCAGCTTTCATTATATATCTCATACACTAGTGGTGCTCGTGATAGCACATCACTGCTCGGGATACTCTACGTAGTAGCCTACTGAATCGACCCGGTACTCCCTCTATGGATCTCTAATATCTCATCAGGAGGTCATCTATGGAAGCATCTAGGATATCCAAGGTCAACCTCTCTAGGTTTTCCTTTAAATCCCTAGTGATATCATCACCCTTTGGCACAAAATGGGCTCTAGCTCGCCTGTCGAACAGAGAAGCTCCTCCAAGTTGCGCTGCTCCAACATCTGGATGAGAATATACAGGTCTCGTCACTTAACATAAAAAATATAAAACATTAAAAAACATAAAAACATTTCATCCATTTTAGGGTTTCTTGCTTCTTACCGATGTGGCCCCACTGTCCACCAAGTGGGAGTGGTAGGTCAGGATCTGCTGTGAAGTCCGTACCTGTGTAAGCATAATCCTCAACCATGAGGATCTGATCTCGGAGCCATCTAAAGAATGAGTCACCAAAATTCCCCCTTCTACTATCTGCTCCTATACGAGCCATGACCTAGACCCACCTTAGCATATGGGGGTTCTGCGCTCTCAGACTTTGAAAGACCACCTGAGGTCTCATCTATGGTACCCGCTCAAAGAAGAAGCAAGTTAAAATGGAACCAAATCCAAACTTCTTTAGCTCTCCCTACTGACACTTAGTCAGTTGATCTTTGAATATTGGAAGCATGGCTTCTGCCCAGTTGAATATCATGGGTGCCATGGCCTCTATGGCATACAACATGTGTGCCCTAGAAGCCTGGTGCACACCCTGACTCCTAGCCACCCTCTGCATAGTAAATAGGACTATTTGTAGAGGCCCATCTGTCACTACTCTGATGGGGATTTTCTTCCCCATGTCCTCGTCCCTAGAGCACAATGATAATCTATAAGCTCTCGAGTGGTAATATCCCCTCCACGGGAACCTGTCAGTGAGATGGGGGCACCCCGTCTCGAGAGACCAGTCAAGAATTAGATATCCTCTACTTCCACTGTAAGAATATGGGCCCCCACCTCAAAGTATCATTGCTCCGGATTCCACGTCCGCATCATGTTCTCCAGTAACTGCTCGTGTGACACCATGCTTGGAGTCCGGAAGAACTTCAGGAGCCCATAGTCCCGTAATGCGGCTATATAACCCACATTTCTCTCGATAAAATCATCATCATTTTCATGTGATCTTTCTTTCCATATCACCATGTTTTGAGCAACCAATACCTGTCAAAAACAATCATAGCATGCATTAGAATCATCCCTAATCATTAAAAATCAAAAGAATGACTTTATATTGCTCATGCTATTAGTTTAAAATCTCCACAGGCGGCATCACTTGTGCGCCATTGGAGATAGGTGGTGGCACCACCTGTCAACTATGTTATAGGCACGGTTATCGAGAGGTACTGGGTATCCCATAAGGGGTATGTGCGGTGCCCTATTTTTAAGGTTTTAGGGCTTGCCATATGAGCCCAAAACCCCATCAAAACTCAAAATAAATGCTATCAAATGAAAGAGTATGGTCTTAGCTGTTACCTGCAACTGACGGTGATCAAAATGGATGGTGGGAAATCCTGGTATCAGCTACTAAAGATCTGGCTAAGAAAGTGCTCCAAATGCTCTCTACTCTGGGTAAATAGTGAAATGATTTTATTTTTTACTATTTACATAAATTATATAAGCATTTTTGGGTCTGACATACCATAGTTTTTATATAAAATCATGTTTTGGTCAATTTTTATCTATCGTAATCCCTCAATGCTAGTTATAAATGAATTTAACACTTGTTTCTGAGTCGATTTCAGGATAAGAGAACCATAGAAAGAAGCATTGGAAGTTTTTTTATGGATTTTTCGCACTTTCATAAAATGAAAAAGGTAGATGAGCATTTATTACGACACTTTGGTCATGCTCTTTAAACCCAGTATCAAAGGTCTGAGTCGATTTCAGTTTCTTTCTAGGCTTGTAAAAAGTTGACATTGTATAAAGAAGCATCATGGAATCTTCTATTCACCCCCTTTTCAGGATCCTTAAACACGAAAAGATCGTCGAGTCCATTTTCGATTCTTTCCAGGCTCGTAAAAAGTGACATTGTGTAAAGAAACCTCATGGAGTTCTCTTTAAACACTTTTCAGGCTCCCTAAATATGAAAAAATTGTCTAGCGATCTTGTCTTCTTCACATTCGTTAAAGTATTTGAAGATTCATTCGTCCGATGGTAGGTTATCTCTTTTTCGGTTTAGATAGGACTTTTTAGCACTGGAATTGAACCAAAGGTTGCGGAAGGGCTCACTTCTGGGTAACAGCAAACCACTTTAGGCTGCACCTCCGGCCCTGCGCAGTTAGAGAGGGATCTCTCTTTGGTCGCTGGAGTACCTCCACATAAGGTTGTCAATCTTGTATGTCACCAGAGTCTACTCCGCATAGGGTTTTCAATCAGCATAATCAAGGGGCTAGGATCCTAAATGGGGCAAAGTATGTTGAGGGAGGTGCATGGCAGGATTATCGGGAGAAAGGGACCATGGGAAAATGGAGTCGAAACCTGTGCAAGAAATGATTGCAAATGAAAGAATGATGAAAGGTAGCAAATGGAGGCAATATAGCTGCTGATTTCCCAATCATGAGATTTTAGCGGGCGTTTTAGAGGATAAGGAGGGACATTCCATCGCATGAGCATCGATGAGATGAATTCCATGTAACTTTAGAAGAACTATTGTTAATTCCTGGAACAGTAGTCGAAGCAGAACAAGTATGAATTCCAAACCACTATACCATATCTTGCAGGCATGAAAAGCAATAAAAAAAATGGAGTGGAAACAAGAAAACACAATTTACACGTAAAAGGAAAGCACTTATTGGAAAAAACAACAACACAGGAATCTCTGCTTGAATGATAGTATTCCACTGCAATTTATTCATACACATGTTTCAAGCTTTACAATTGGGAGCCTCATCCAGGGATTATTTCCCAATCCAATTCACTAACTCCTTTCTCCCTCTATCGGAAGCATTTTTATACAATCCTAATGCTGAGACTACAGAATCAAAAACTGTTACAAGTTGCCATCCAGTGTTAACATTGTAGAGAGTGGACTATCACCATGTTTCTACAAATATGCACGACAAATATTGTGGCTAGCTGTCACATTCAACTTGAATAATAGTTTCGACGTATTCGGCCGCCACAATAGATGATGAGTATGATGTATGCTTCTATACTTTGAGGTGTGTGCTTCCACCGCATTCAAATGCATCTTTCCGCATGGGCACACACGGGTGAGGTATTCGACATCCTTCTCCAATCTGGTCACATCCACCACCTCCTTCCTGTTGGGGCGCGCACCCTAATGGTCCTTAAGGTGGGTAACTCTGCGGAGTTATGGGATTTTGTAAGAGGAGTTATGACTCAAAATAGTCTTAGGGGTGTCGGGGTTGAGTAAAAACCTTCTTTTTTAATAAACCCATGGTTTAAGTCTAGGGTTTAGGGTTCGGGGTGCCCATGGTTTAAGCCCATGGTTTTGTAATAAGTGCACTATAAATAAGCACTCTTGTAAAGAAGTCAGTTTAGGATTTTTGATGTAAGATGAATTGATGCGAAGCTAAGGATATTTTGTAAGAGAAGGTTAAGTCCCAGCTGTGTGCGTGGATGACCTCTGCAGCTGTGTGTGCAGAGGGTTTTGGGTGATAAAATAAATCTGCAGCTATGTGTGTAGAGGCTTGGTGCTGTGTGCGCAGCTTTGAGGACTTGAAGGGATCTGCAGCTGAGTGCGCAGATCAGAACTGTGGTTTTTGTAAAGAGCTGAATAAAACACAGTTCTGTGGACGTAACCCCTACACTGGCGGTGAACCACGTTATATAATGTGTTGTGGTTTTTTTGTGTTGTTGTTTTGTTCTTTATGCATTGATAAATATACATCTGATAAGTAAGATCACTGCTAATTAAATAACTTCACTGTGAATTCCCAGCAAAAAGGGTTAAGCAAGTCATTGTCTTTTTATTTAGCTGTGAAGTTATATATGTGAATGTTGAAGTTCTGTATTATATGAATATAAGTTATTAAAGGCTAAAGGTACAGTAATATCCCTCTTCTGCTTGTAGAAACCTGATTCTGCGGCACCCCATAGCTGTTTCGGGTGAGACTGCAACCTGTTTGCAGGTTGTTTCCAAAAGGGCCAACACTGTGCGTCTTTTGTTGGTGTGACGTTAATGGTATAAATCCTGGGTCTACCCTATAGCCCAACAAATTAGTTCCGTTGCCGATTGAACTCAGTATCTGCTCAAGAGGGGTTTACGTCATACCTCGAGGGCTATGTTCTGGAGACCCTTTGTCAAAGAAATCGGTGATTGGCTTGATGAGACTTATCTGAAATTCGATGAGCAAGAGAACAAAGATCTGCGTCGTAGTGCAAATGAATTTTTACAAAGGTATGTTTTTTGTGATGTTTATGAAATTTTCTTTGGTAGTATCCACATAGAGTTGCACCATTGGTTATCCAGGTTAACAGAGACAAGGACGAACTTTCAAGAACGTCAATTTCCTGATTGGACCCCCGCAAGAATTAATCTACTGAAATGGGTGAACAACGAGATATCCCGCGCTGTTGATTTCTGGACAACGCGAACCCTCAAAGAATTTGTGAAGCCGAGCGGCAATTTTTCAAAGGATCAAGGGGTAAGTCTTTGAATTCATTTAGTTTGAGAATTAAAATGCTATTAGCTGGAAAATGTATATTGTTAATTGAATCAGACTGTTAGATTTAGTATTACTAACCTATGTTTGCAAGTGAAAATACCTTCGATGAGCAAAGTGGTTTGCTATGAAGTGGCAAAAGGTACAAGTGAGATTTTGGATCCTATTCCCAGGGTCAGCATACCGAGTATTCCCCTATAAATCTCGCCGATTCAGAACTTGAAGAAACCCCTTCTATTGGAAACCCTCCTGTAACCCCACAGCGAAGACCTATTATCCCTGAGAACCCATCGCAGTCTGAAAGTCACCCTAGCCCGAGTATTCCTGTCGTAGGTCAGTCTACCCCAGTAAGTTCCCCCCCTCCTACTTCTAGTCCCCCTTCAACCCCCCCTAGATCCACTATGGACCACATGCATGATGACATTAAACTACCTGTTTTCAAAGGAACTGTATCAGAGGATCCAGAACAGTTCTAGTTTTTATGTGAAGCAGTTTGGACTGCTAAGACCATTACGGATCAAGATACAAAAAGAGCGCAGCTGGTTACTTCTTTCAGAGACCATGCTCTGACCTGGTTCATGAAGTTTTCCAGCACTCAGAACCATGCATTTTCTGATATAAAAGAAGCAATGATCAAGGAATTTAAGAAGCCGAAATCAGAGTCGCAGTGCATCACTGAATTGAAAGAGATTCAACAGAGGCACGGTGAATCAGTGTGGGATTTTGATCAAAGATTCAAAGTTCTGCTAGACCAAGTCAGTTTCCCCATTGGACCTGAGCAGCACAAATAATGGTTCATTGCAGCATTGCTACCGCATATCAGAACTCCACTCATGCAGCAGAAGGTTGCTGACCAGCAGGAGGCTCTGGAAATCGCGATGAAGCTAGAAACCACTCCTGTCGAAGATAATTCTGGTATTGCTCAAATCCAAGCGCAGTTGGCAGCGATGGCTCTGGAGCTTCACGATATGAAGAAAGGAAAAAATGGTCGCAAAGAGGTTTGGTGTACACAATGTCAGACAAAAGGTCACGACAAGGAACAGTGTCCTGTGGTAAGAAACTACCTGAATACTGGTGTGCCAAACCCATTCAGCTCTACTGTTCTATATTGTGAGATCTGTCGGACAACTGCCCAGCATCGACCTGAAGACTGCTATCTTCTGCAGAGGTATGTGAAAGTCCCTAAGAACCCTTATTGTAAGTTCTGTAAATCGATCGGACACAACGAAGATGAGTGTCGCAGCTTTGACCTCATGAGAGAATGGACTTACGATGCTTATCGGGTACAAAATGAGGGACATAGCAATGATGGCTATGGTTACCACGGTAGTGCATCAAGTAGAGGTGATTTTGGAGGTCGTGGTCGAGGTGGTATGGCCGGAAGAGGAAGGGGCCAGGTTGTGTGTTACAACTGTAACCAGGCCGGGCATCTAGTGAGAGACTGTCAGAACCCAACTACGACATGTCGGTATTGCCGAGCAATAGATCATGTGATCGAGCAGTGCTCGCAGTTGATAGCTAAGATTCAGGAAAGAAAAAGTATGCCTACTTAGAATATTCAGATGATTTTCATTGAGCGAAGACTTGCCCCAGCCATTAATGTTATCACTCGGAGTGGCGCTATGATGGAAGTACAGAATAAGGAGAAACAACCTGATGAGGCTTGGGTTCGTAAGGACCCCGTGAAAGTCCCCGCATTTGATATTGAAAGAGAGAAAGAGACATTCATGGAAGCCAAGAAATATTTTGTTGCTCCTAGCACATCAGTAGCAGCAGTCACAGACGCAAGAAGCTTTGACAGACAAAGTAAGTACACTGTCCTCCTTTTTACAGAGTTGTTTGAAGCTCTTAAGAAATCAGAATGCTTTAAGTGAGTTGCAGAAAGTTATTGCTTCCTGCGAACCTCAGCAAAGTTCTGGTCAGGCAAAAGCTGTTAATAGAGTCAGGAGATTTGGCAGGGAAATGAGATTGAATGCTCAGATATGAGAGTATGATATGACTGATGTTATCTTGGACCTAGGATCAGAGGTAAATGTCTTAACTAATAAAACTTGGGAACAAATGGGAAAACCTAACCTTGATTGGTCCCCTATACAGTTGAGATTAGCCAATCAGCAGAAGATTGTGCCCCTAGGACGACTCCCTAATGTCCCAGTAGATATTGATGGCGTCTGTACTGTAGCAGACTTCGAAGTTATTGAGATCATTGACGACAGCAACCCCTATCCAGCCTTGTTAGGAATTCAATGGAAAATGGAAAATGCTGCAGTCATTAACCTGAAGAAGAGACAGATGAATTTCGAAGGGAAAGGACTGAGAGTCACAGTCCCATTGGATCCTTCACAAGGAGAGAGATACATAGAGCCAGTAAAAGATGAAGACCAGGATGTTTTGGACCACAACTATAATATCACAGCTAAGGAGGAAGATTATGTTGATCCTACTGCCGAAGGTATCATGGATTGGCAGTGTGACAGCTCCTGGATGACGGATTCAGATGATGGGTTAGAAAACTGGCAGAACAGACTTTATGAGCTGCATGGACATAGATGTGCCAGAATTACCAAGTCTCTCAGATGGCTTGGCTCGTAGACACGAACCTTACTTGTTTTTGATGGTTCGACAGACCCAGAATAGTTTATTGTGCAATTCTCAGAATAGGTACCAGACTCACAGAAAATGGAGACTCTGGATTCAGCATTAAGAGCCACAGTAGCCATATGGTGGAATGGTCACAATAAGTACATTCATAGTTGGGAAGCCTGCCAAAAGTCCCTTTACCTAAGATTCAGGGACCAACCTCAGGCGGTGCGAAGCAAGTTTAATGGTAAGACTAGTCCTCAGGGACATTTGGAGCAATGCTACGAGGCATGGAAGCATGTACCTTATGAAGAATGGGTACATAGGTTTGTGCACACCTTGGAACCCATAGCAAAGAATTGGTATCTGGAGGTCGAGCTTCGCCACGGTACTGTAAGTTGGGATTGTCTCGTTGATAGTTTTGTGCTGACATTCTCTATTAATGAGGTTTCTCCTGCTTTGGACGTAGCTGTTAGGTTGATCCATACTAAAGTATTTGATGATCAAGACATAGCAGAATACCAACCTGATTGGAAGGCACAGGAAGCCAATGCAGTAGAATGTTACAACCTCGCAATTGACGAGGATGAAAATCCACATAACATTAAAATTCCAGAGTCAGAAGGACACTGCGAAGTACATGGACCAACAGTTGAGGCACTTGAAGTGACTCAACCCTTGAAGACGCAGACCGTAAACATTGGGTCAGAAGAAAACCCTAAGTATGCTACCATTGGAGATTATTGGGATGACGAAATGGTAAGCAAGGTGACCCAACTTCTCCATGAATATCAGGATCTCTTCCCGACGAAGTTCTCAGAGATGAAAGGTATCCTTGGGGATATAGGAGTGATAAAGATCCCATTGAAACCTGATGCGAAGCCTGTGAAACAGTGCCCTTGTAGGCTGAATCCTAAGTATAAGGAAAAAGTCCCAATGGAGATGGATAAGATGCTTGCTGCAGGAATCATTGAACCTATTGAAGAATCTAAGTGGGTCAGTCCTATGGTGGTGCAAGAAAAGAAGACTAAGGGAGAAATCAGAATCTGTGTCGATCTGAGGAAGCTGAATGATGCCTATTTGCATGATCCTTTCCCCACTCCCTTTACAAATGAAGTTTTAGACAATGTGGGAGGTCAAGAAGTGTACTCTTTTACTGATGGATTTTCAGGTTACCATCAGATTCGAATTGCTCCAGAAGATCGACATAAGACAACCTTCACTACAGAAATGGGATCCTTCCAATATACAGTTATGCCCTTTGGATTGAAGAATGCACCTGCCATGTTTTCTAGAGTAGTCCTCTCTGCTTTTAAGGAATTCATACATAAATTCTTAGAAGTTTATTTTGATGATTGGACTATCTTCGGGTTAGTAAAATACCACATATCTAGTTTAAGACTTATGCTGGACAAATGTAGACAGCATCAGATTTCCTTGAACTTGAAAAAGTGTATCTTCTGTGCCCCTTTTGGAATTCTGCTAGGTCACATTGTCTATAAGCAAGGATTGATGATGGATCCTGCGAAGATAGCCATTATCGTGAACCTACCACCTCCGAATTCTATTAAACAACTGCACACTACGCTTGGTCACACTGGTTATTACAGGAAATTTATTAAAGGATATGCTCAAATAACATCCCCTATGGAAAAGCAGTTGAAGAAAGATATTAAGTTCGAGTGGACACCTAAGTGTCAAGCAAGCTTGGATATTTTTAAGGAAAAGATGGTAACTGCTCCTATCTTAGTATTCCCTGACTGGAATAAGGAATTTCATGTGCATGTCGATGCATCCTCCATTGCTCTGGGTATAATATTGGCCCAATCAGGTGAAGGTAATATTGATCACCCTATTTCTTTTGCCAGTAGAAAACTGTCAACAGCAGAAAAAAATTATACTACTACGGAACGAGAAGGTTTAGCTATGGTTTATGCATTACAGAAGTTTCGACATTATCTGTTAGGATCTCATTTTAAGATGTTCACTGATCACTCTGCTTTGAAGTATTTGGTTAACAATCCTGTGCTAGGAGGAAGGATATGCAGATGGTTTATTCTGTTTCAGGAATATGATTTTGAGATCATAGTCAAACCTGGAAGACTGAACCTAGGCCCTGACTACCAGTCGAGGCTCGAGTCAGGAGAAGAGCCCATTAGCTTGGATGAAGGTCTTCCTGATGCCCAGTTGTTTGCCATCCAGATGGTTGATGATTACTTCCAGGATATTGTTCAGTATCTGTCTACAAGTTTTGCACCCGCCGAAATGACAACGCAGCAGAAGAAACAACTGGTGGTTATAGCAGCTGACTTTACCTTAATAGAAGGGCAGCTATATAAAATGGGACCAGATGAAATACTGCGCAGATGCGTCCTGGAGCATGAAAAGCCATTAATTTTGGCTGAGGCACACTCTGGTGCAGCAGGAGGTCATTACGCAGGAAAAGCTACAGCACAGAAGATTCTGACAGCCGGATTGTGGTGGCCCACAATTCATAAGGATGCAAGATAATATTGCCATAGCTGTGATATTTGTCAAAGGACAGGAAAACCATCCAGGAGGGATGAGATGCCTCTAGTTCCACAGGTAATTTTACAACCCTTTGATAAATGGGCTATTGATTTTGTTGGACCTATCAATCCCCCTGCAAATAAATCCAGAGCAAGATACATTATTACGGCAATTGACTACCTTACTCGTTCGGCTGAAGCTCAACCAATCAAGACCTGTAGTGCTGCTACAGCCGTGAATTTTATATTTGATAACATCCTATCAAGATTTGGGCGTCCTAGAATTCTTATGAGTGATCAAGGATCACATTTCTTAAATAAAACTATTGAAGTATTGACTAAAGAATTTCAAGTCTACCATCAAAAGAGTACTGCCTATCATCCTCAAGCAAATGGAACTATCGAAGCCTTTAACAAGATCCTTGAACACGCTCTGACAAAGGTTTGCAATGCTAACAGAAATGATTGGGACCTTAGAATTCTAGCAGTACTATGGGCTTATAGAACCACCTGCAAGATGCTGACAGGCCATACACCTTTTAGGTTGGTTTATGGACAAGAAGAAGTCATTCCCATGGAGTACATTGTCCCTAGCCTCAGAATATCTGCTTTTACAGAGATGGATGACCCAGATAGGATGAGAGAAAGGCTGGAAAAGATACTAGAACTTGAAGAGGACAGATTCATTGCAGGGTTCCAGCAGCAAGTTCAGAAAGCTAGAGAAAAAGCATGGCATGATAGACACATCAAGAAGAAGTAGTTCCAGCAGGGTGATCTTGTGCTCTTATATGACAGTAAATTCATGAAATTCCCGGGTAAGTTCAAGACACATTGGAAAGGACCATATATAGTGCAGAAAGTTACTGATGGTGGTGCAGTCCAGTTAGCTAAATTGAATGGAGAAAGTTTACCTTATATGGTGAATGGAATTAGGTTAAAGAAGTATAGGGACAAATTGGGACCCCTTGATCAGGAGTAACAGCATGAAGGATAGTCTAAGTACCAAGAACAGTTGGAATTGGGTACTAGACTATAATGAAGTTGTTCTCAAAGCTATGAAGTATTGAAGGCTGTCAAAGTCTGAAGGTTGAAGTTTGGTTGCCGTAGAGGTCAGGATGGGTCGAAGGTGCATATTGTGTCGAAGGTACTTATCAAGGCAAAGTTGAAGTTAGTGGTTATGTCAGAGATCAAAGGTGTGTCGCAGCTGTTACGGAGAGAAATTCCTATGGCTTGGGGTACCACAACAGACAGATAGACTCCAGAAATCAATCTTTCCCAATATGCAATAGAAATAAAAACATCTAACACTAAAGGATCGAACCTCGTACTTTATTACGGACGGTTGAAGTAGATCCCCGTTGAGCTTTCCAATCTTCAGCTTGAATTGTTATAGCACGTCCTCAACAACAAGTAAACAATACAATCATACTATATTTCATGGTGTTAGATCTATTCTAGCATATATAATCAATAATGTATAAACATTTGACATATTCCAATGGATGCAAAATTCATTCAAATACAGATTACTGGACAGGAAAATATATTTCTATTAATATGAATCAGATATTACAAGTGATAACCTCTAACGGCACGTCTACGAACTGGAGAAACTGAATCCCCCACTTGGGCCTCCACCACCTCAATCCTCCATCACTCCGATAGCAAGCTCACTAACAAAGGAAAGCTTGGGAAGAACACAACAGTGTTCCAAAGGGACAAAGGGATGCAGACTCAAGTATAGTTCTGGCAACAATGGACTATAGTTTCGATACTCTCAATTCTCTCTTATGCTTTCAATGTCTCAATGGTTCCTTATATAGCTTTTCAAAGTGATACTGAAAAGTCGAATCCATGCGATCTCAAGGCATATGGAAGGCCAGGAGTCATATGAGTCGGATCCGAGTCAAGGAACGGTCCAACAGTTTTGGATTATGCACACATCCCGATGTACGTGACTATCGAGGGAATATCCGCGTATGTACGCAGTTATCGGGGAAAAGGCCGCGTATATCATTTTTCTAATGTTTTTAGGGATGGTCAATGATACATCAAAAGACAATAAATGGTCCATAGGGAATAATGAGTCAGCAGTGGGATAGGGAAAGGCCATACAATGTGTGATTCACCTAGTGTGGTGAAATCCGCTATAACAGATGCCCCCTAATGTATGAGATCAGAGGGGTTATACGATGGCCGAAATAAATTATAAGTCCATCCCAGAAGTGAAGTGATGAAGGTACCCAAATGGAAGACCAACCACCCAATCAGCATAATACTATAATACAAATCTGCATATAACTGCGAATACATATAGCAGTCCCGGATACATAAGAGTACAATGGCCATGAATAGGCATGAAACATGATAGAACATATTTGGTCATCGCCACGTACAATATACATAGATCAGAATCTCCATGATGAAGATATACAAAGTACAATGATCTCCACAAGGGCTGAAGATATATAACAGATCAAGGTCTCCATAGTGGCTGGAAATGTCTGACATATACTGGAACAAGTCACGAGAGTTGAAATCTCATGAATAATGGCACGATCAAGGAGGTAGCATATAGTGGATGCCACCAATCTGGAAGGTCTTCTACACAAACCGCTACGAGTACATGTCCTACTATGCGAATAGAGGTGTCGAGGTCGAACATAGTAGTCCATCGTCTCATTACCGGTCATTGATGTATACCGTTAACAGACGCGAGATCACCCACCAATAATGAAAATGGGAATCAAGGTACTAGAGTGCAAACTAACAAGTCTGAATAAATTTGTTGAGGTCGAACACTTGAGAGAATCCATCGATCAGGGGACATTGATGTATTCCCAAAACTGTCGATGGCGAGAGAACCTGCCACTGATGACTGCAAGTCTCAAGGCACGCAAAATGACTCTAGACTCCAATCCCAGAATAAATGATCTGAAGTCGATGGGATGAAATCCGCTGGAAGGAGGGAATTAGGGCATCCCCCATCATCCAACACGAGGTACTCAACAAGGCTGTATAATATGGAAGAACTCGATCATAAGGTGCACAAACTAGTAACTGTACCGGGAATGGCCGACATGCAAAGTCAAGATAACTGAGGAATGGCCAACTCAAGTTTCAACTTCCTTCGAACAAGAGCATAACGGCGTATGGTGACTGAATGAAGGCAGCATAGACTCGATATACAAACTGGGACATCTCTATGAC
>LPNX010482077.1:0-18074 GCA_001517045.1 Pseudotsuga menziesii
GGAAATAGAATGGGAATCGGAATCGGAATCGGAAACTGATGATCGGCCATTAATGGGTGAGATCATACTACCTATTACGATTTCAGGCGACCATATCAGTCATAACAATAGAAATAATTCAACCTGTCCAATTTGCAAAGACGATTTTGAATTGGGAGAGGAGGCGGGTCAACTCCATTGCGGTCACATATTCCACCCACATTGCGTTTCGCGCTGGCTGAGAAGGAAAAACAATTGTCCCGTCTGCCGTCGAGCATTTTAGTGCTATTACCATTCTATTATTACAATAAGAGTACTAGATTATTATTATTAGGAGAATTAGATAATTCCTTATATGATTTATCAAATATATGTTATTTTTATTCTTATTTAGATAATTTAATATCAATATAAAATTTGTCATATTAACATTAATGTTAATAATATATTAATGACAAATTTGTAATTTAGTTAAGCAATTCAGTGCTATTACAATTCTATTATTTAAAAATGGATAATCATTGGGAGAATTAGATAATTCCTTGTATGATTTATCAAATCTAAATTATTTTTATTCTTCTTTAGATAATTTAATATTAATATAAAATTTGTCATATTAACATTAATGTTAATAATATATTAATGACAAATTTGTAATTTAGTTAAGCAATTTAAACGAATTGCCACTTAGTAGATTGCCATGTGTTTATATTGTTGAGTGTTAATTTCTATTTGAATAGTGTAGAGTAATTGGTTTGTATGGTTAAGAATTCCAAATGAATTGTCTCTTAAGCACACTATTGTGCCTTTAGACGGTTAAGTTGGTTACGAGTGGACAAGGTTACTGCGGGTAACAAATAATGCAAGTTGCAAGATTTTGTTAGGGTTGGAGCATAGTAACAATATCATTTTTTTCGATGAATTATTAGGTTTCGAGATATTGCATTCAACGTTGCATACAAATGTTGTATTTCATGTTTGATTTAACATTTTGCTATTGCGTTGTAATAATTTTTTAAATCGATCTCTTTTTGGAATTTCACCTTGAAGTAAACACAAATGTTTTAGAGAATTGAATTAGCTTTTTACAGATAGTTATTTATTTTAGGGAAAGGAAATGTATACCCATAATCTACACCGTTTGCACTTGTCCATGGACTATATGTTGAGGAATTTAACACTAATTTTTATTGTTTGTCGAAATAGCATATGTACAAAAAAAGGTGCCTTATTAACACATGTTTTTGTCCTCTCATTTTCTTTCAAATGTGACTCTTATCAAAAAAATAAAAGCACCCACCCTTTTTAAGAGGACATTGCATGGAACAACCTTGTGATTTTTAAATTTTGTTTGGCTTCATCTTTATGACGATATTGAATTTTCATTCACTGATTTTTAAGTCACTAAATTTTTTAATGATAAAGATTAGGGAAAAAATAGTAAAAAACAAAAATCCTAAATGAGATTAAAAAAAAATTATATAATGACTTAATAGATTGAATGATGAATCTACTGGTATGAACTTCGACAGGTAATTCTCATTTTTTGTAGTGTTTCAACCTTGCTAAAGTGAGACATTTATGAAAACTGTAGAAATGGTGCTGGAAATGTTGACTAAATACTCTCGGCCGAGACATTTAAAATATCTTGGGCGAGAGTTATTTTCGCTCGAAATCTGACCTAGATTTATGTAGATATCTCGGTCTAAAGTTGTTTTAAACTCTCGGGCAAAAATTTAAAACATATCTCGGCCGAGAGTTTTGTCACATAATGCTCCGAGAATCGTTTAGAGGCCGACACATTAAATGCCCATGATTCCAACGGGATTCCACAAATTTTAAGGCAAGAAGTGTATATATAGGATCTTGTCCAAGATAGTTTTCATCCATTTCTCAATCAAGAACTCTTAATTTGTTTTTCAGCAGAGAGTTTGCAAATCGTTTTTTAGCCGAGAGTTCGCAAATCTCTTGTTCAGCCGAGAGTTTTCATATCTATATTGCAGTCAACTATTTTCATCATTCACCCATTAGTTACGACAAGCATTTTCTCAAGGCCACCTGAGCCAGTTTCCCAACATTCTCCAAAGATTCACGACATTCTCTAAAGTTTATCCTGAAACCCTATTTTAAAAGATCCATAACTTCTTGCTCTCGCACTTTTAAGTCAATCTGAAAATGTGGAAAGGTAGAAAAACCACCCATCTACACAACTACCATGTGGAGCTGTAATTTTATTTAATCCACAAGCTATGGCGGGAAATTTCCTGAGGCCACTTAGGAATATTTGCTACTTTGGTGTAAAAGCAACTTGAACCCTTGTTTGGCAGGTTGTTCATTTTGTCATCAAACACCTTCTATGAAAACTAAGACTATGGACAGATATCCTTCTAAAAAATATAGAGAATGGTAGTTTCAGATTATTTTTATCATTCACCCATTAGGTACAGCAAGCACTTTTGCAAGGCCACCTGAGCCATTTTTCCAACACAATCATTTTGAGGATATTGTCCAAAGTTTATCCTGAAACCCTATTTTGGAAGATCCATAGGTTCTTCCTCAGGAACGTTCAATTTGATATCAAGATGTGGACAGGTAGACAAAACACCCATCTACACAATGACCATATGGTGCAGTAATTTTATTGAACCCACAAGCTATGGAGGGAATTTCCGTGAGGCCACCTAGGCAGATTTTCTACATTGGTTTAAAAGCAACTTGAACCACTATTTTGCAAGGTCGTTAATGTTGTCATCGAACACCTTCTATGAGAACTAAGACTATGGAGAGATATCTTTCTCGACATTCTAGAGCATGGTAGTTTCATATTATTTTTATCATTCACCCATTAGGGATGGAAAGCATTTTCCCAAGGCCACCTCAACCATTTTTCCAACACTTCATCATTTTGAGGACTTTCTAAAAAGTTTATCCTGAAACCCTTTTTGGCATATCCTTAATTTATTCATCAGACATGCTTAATACAAACTGAGATCATGTTTAGGTAGAAAAATAAATAGATTACAGCTTGATCATATGCTGCGGGCAAATTTTACTTTAACCTATGATTTATGGCGGGCATTTTCCTGAGACTACTTAGGTAATTTTACTTTCTCTGGTGCAAAACCTTGTTTTGGAAGACCTATAATTTTTTCCTCATAAGCGATTAAGAAAACATGAGACCATGAATAGATATCCATTTCAACAACTAGAGCATGATATCATGGCGTGGGAATGTTAATCAAACCCTTAATTATGGAGGGAATTCTCTTAGAGTAGTTTTGACTCATTTTTCCATACTTAGTCAATTTCCAAAGTTTTGAGAAACTTGCAATTCTTCTTCCAAAATGATGTCAAGTTTCAACACTAACTTAATGATAGCACCAGGACACAATCATGTGTCTTTACAGCCTCATCACACATGCCACATCATCATACTTTCCATGCCATCAATTTTCCTTCATAATTCAAATTTATCTTTCACTGAGTTTTTCCCTCCCATCATGTCCTTGCTTATTCATTTGTCATTACTAAACTCCTTTGACACCAATGACAACCACATTGAATAATTTGGTAAATTTTTCTTACAATGTTTCTTAGCATTTTACTCTTGTTCGGTCTTGTTGTTATCTTTTTTTCAACATGTATTTAACTCTCAAATCTCATTTCTTTTCCTGAATTGGATTTTAGGTTTTAATTCCTTTAACATGGGAAATCGAAGGAATTATGAAAGAAAATATGATCGCATCATAACTGATGAAGAGGCAAAGAAAGAGATAAACTTTGAAAACATGAGAAAGTTAAGAGAAAAAAGAGAAATGGAAAGAAACATGGAGGCACTTGGTGGTGACGAAGAAATCCAAAATGTGAACCTTGCACATGGTGGTGATGAAGGAATGTAGATTGTTGAGGAACGCGTTGATGAAAGAAATGAATAAAATGGAGACGAGGACATGACAAATGTGGAGCAAGCTATGGGTGGCATCGATATTGAGACCATGATTGGTGAGTAAATAAATTTTGATTTATGTTTGTAATTCACTTTATAATATAAACTTATATATATATTTGATTTGAAATTTCACAATTAGATAAAATTATATTTATTTTTATGCAGGGTCGACATGCAACATACAACATTCTACCACACTTACCAATTCACGGAGATTAATTAGAAGCTGCAACAATATAGTCATTGACGATACGTTTTTGGAGAATATGGATTCAAGTATAATTGAAGAAATGGGACCTCTGATGCCTAATCATACAACTTGTTATAGAGTAAAAAATATGTTCAAAGAATATTTTAAAGGTATTTATGTCATAAAACAAGCTCGGTTGTAAAATAAATTGTTAAAGCGAAAATGTCTAAGAAACACAATGAAATTATTGGGCATTCAAAATGTCAAAGAGGCTAAATCAAATGAGATTGTATCACAAAATATGACATCGGTCCTTACATCACTTGAAAAAAAGCGATCTCATAATTACATGGTTTCTCCCTATTCTAACATGGGTTGTGGAAAAAAAAACTGAAAACAGTCGTTTGTTGTCTACAATTGCAAGAATGCTAAAAACATCAAGATTACGTTTATGGAAGCATAAAAACTTTAGGGTTCAGTTAGATGAGGATGATGAAGTTGCATGTTGGGGTGTTATCTGTAGGAAATCTTATCAATATAGACTTCCAGATAATGCAATGGAGAAGGTGAAAGAGTTTTGGCATTTAAATTATCGTGTCTTACCAAACGAAAATGATTTTGTGTGATGTCATATATCGAAAGGAAACTATGAAACTCATTCCAAACACATAACAGAGATCACTCAAGTGGAAATGTTCAAAATTTTTATGGAGAGTAATGTTGATGTGAATATTTCCCTTAGCACATTTGTGAATCTTAAGCCATGGTATGTCAGGCCCATCGTTGTTCCCAACTGATGTTGTTTTCGATACCATGTAGAATTCGAATTATATTACGAGACATTTCTAGATTTTGGCATGCAGTGTTGGCCAAATAACCCCCCTCCTACGAGTTTTCATGGATTTGTATCTAAAATATTATGTGCGCGATAGAATGATCAATGATTCTATAAGAAAAAATGCGTTGGAGGTAAAAAATGTGAAGAATGTTCTGATTTGGCCCTTTTTAATGCTAACTACCACATTGATGCAAATGATCCTAAACTATCAAATCTCATTGTGAAATGCAAGAGATATGATTATGTTGATTATACTCCCGTTACAGATTCAACGACAACATCAAGAAAAATTAATTTATTTGAAAGTGATATCTCTTTGACAGATTTTATAATTTTTTTCAGGGATCAAATATATAAATATATCAAGCACTATCACTCAGCATGATGGTAGGACTTATAGTTCAAGAAATCACAAGATGTATTTGGAAAAGGAAAAATATTATCCATTGTCTATTTTGCTGAAAATTACACTTTCACTTCGCAAAAGGAGATACAGAGCGAGTATTATCATTCAGATCAGGTATATATACTTGTTCATGTCATGTATAGACATGCAAAGTTTCATGTTGATGGTTTTGATAGAAATGAAAATAATCATCAAGTGTCTAAGGAGTATCATTTCTACACTAGTGATGATCATACACACAGTGCATGTTTTGCCCACCATTGTTTTGGGTTTCTTTATTGAGAATTATCAAGACAAAAGGTTAGTTTTAAAGAACATTGGGTGTGGTCATATGGTTATAATGATCAATTTAAATCAGTGCAATGATCCTAATGGTTGTCTCGCCTTCATAGAAACACGAATGTTTGCCACACATGGAGTTTTTTTGAAACAGGACATGGAAAGGGAGAACATGATGGTGCTGGGGCTTGCATGAAACCTGCAGTTAGGAGATATCAAATGAATCACTCTACGTCTCGCCTTGAAAATTCAAACAATGTTGTTAATTGGTGCAAACAAAATTTGAGCCATGAATTCAATGAAAGGATGGGCAATAATAGAAGGTTTTTTTCTGGAATATTACAATGGGTGATGTTGACATATCAATGCCATATACTTGTACTACATGGATGTTAGTTAATGAAGAATATTTTTTTACCGTGCATAACACTAACGGGGAATTGGTCTAAATGGATGAATGATTGCAAGATATATTTTGTGTGCATGCATACCTAATCTTGGAGAAGAGACAAAGCATTCTGAATGATTATATGACCATGTGAAGCATAGAATAGGTTTTAGATACCTGTAGATCTATGTAACTTTGTGTGAGTATAATTGATGAAACAAAGTTGTGTAGAATCTTCTCGAAATATTACAGTTCACATAGATCGGTAGAATCTCTATAAGGGGTTCCTATTCAGATGAAGGGATAGAACTTGTATAGGTTCCAATTTCTGTAGAAGTCTATCAAAGACTTAACAGATTCCTATAAAGGACCTGTCAAATGCGTGACTGTGTGATAAGGGTTGAGTGCTCCTATACAAATCTGTCTCGAAGAATGGAATAATGAGATAGGGAAGGTGAAGTTTCTATGAACTTCATGATACGATATTAATTTCTGTGTTATTGTAGTAGAGCAGAGAATCTAGAGGCATCACAGACTCAATGTGTAAATCTGGCAGAGATCAAATGAATGGATCGTACAAAGTCAATGAAAGCGTCTATGTCTTTGAAGTTCAAATTAATTATAGTTGTGTGAATTATCCATGGTGATCGAAGGGGAGGGAATTGGTGAAAATTGTTAAGTGGTTGACTTGTTGACGAAGAAATTTGTTCATGGGATAACAAATTGAATATGATGAAAATCATCTGAAAATAAATCCATGATTCAAACAATGGTTCTATGCATCATTATTAAGTTTGTTTAGGCATGAAAATAACAAATGAATATTGGATGGCATGTTGGAAAACTTGTTGGCTGCAGGCATGCTATGGGCATTCTCACACCCTAGCTATGAGCTTCCCTTGTGCCAACGCATGAAGACAGAGAGGAGGATCACTTGATGACTGAGAAATATCATTTAAATTTATTAAATGATAAAATAGACATAAATGAGGAAAGTAGGATTCCATATTTAATAAGTAATTCTTGGAAATAAAATGTAATTTGATGAATAAATAATTAAAAATAAATATGAAGAAGATGGCTTCATGAAATAAATTAATTTATTCTTTGACAGGTCGGCTCCAAAACCTCATGGGAAACAAGTATAAATAAGCCAACGTTTTTATTTTTGAATTAAGAAATTTGGATAAGCTCTGAGCAATTTCATGGGCTCACTGAGGAAATTGGTGGAGCTTGACTGAGGCTAACTTAGACCTGAGCTTTTATAGCAGTGTATATTTTACTTTATGAAGTGAAAAGAGATCACAACTATGACTGTTTTTAAGGGAAACTCATGGAGTATACAAAGAGATTTGATTTCTGTGGTTTTGTTGAGAATTTCGAGGGCTATAACAACAATAGTTTATTAGCATCGAATTTTACTTATGACTCTTTTGAAACAGTAGAGAAGTGTTCTCCTTTATTGTTGTTTTATTTCATGTTGACAATCCCTCGATGGTGACTAGTAGTGTTCAACCGAAGTCGTGGATGTTCTACGTTTGGAGCAGTAGGTGAGATAAGTTTATGTGGAAAAGAAGAACCAAAACCATTCTTGAAGTCTTGGTATGAATAGATTCTTGAATTGTTGTATATGAGCAATCAACAATGCATTTACATAAGCAAAACCTTGATGACAAAACATACCTATGATGAATTGGTTTGATGATTGGCTTCACAAGCGATATGACCTTGATGATAGCGACTTTATTGACATCAATAGTCTTTAATTCATTTTTATTGACAGTGAAGAAGTGATCTCTTTCCTAGTCCAAAATCCTTGAAGACTTGGAGATATATAATGGCATGACCAACAACTAGTGCAGGACAGTATAAATAGCGACTCTTGGAGTCATGAGCAGTTGTGATACTTGAGTAGACTTGATGTAATGTCCCTGACCCTCAAACAAGATGAGGACACTACTATTACCAAACATATGGGAAAAATAGCCCCATGAACATGAACAGGCATATAATGTTGAAATAAAATTCTTAAAACATAAAACATACTAAGCTGCATAATCCTTCATATGCATAGCGGAAGCAAACATACATTCAATCAATCATGCCACATGTTCATTATATTCATTAATTAGTAAACATAAGTGCAGAAGTAAAATAGAGAAGGATACTTATTTCATAAACAAGTCATCTCGCAACGAGCTACTTCGCTGCAACGTTCCACCCAACCATAGGCCAACGTGCTCATCAATCTCTCAGCAACACTACCACCCCCAAGCTGGGCATGATTCCTCAAGGAATAAGGGTCAAATCAGGCTTACACATAGCCAAGGTACACAAATCAGCCAAGCCCACACAATAGGGTTTATCAATTTGTTAAGGAGCTAGGAAAAGCTAAATGTTAAGCTGGTGGTCTCAATGGAGATCTAAGGACGCCTACATAAGAGATAACCTAAATTTTAAGACATCCACACACCCAACACCAAGAATCAATCCTTTTTGTGCTTCTCTATCCCTCAGGCCCTGACTTCCCTTTCCAATACTCTTCAAGGGCTATGGAGAAGAAAGCCAGCAGTATTCCTCTATCTGGGTGGTTCCCAAAATCAGGTTTCTCAAGCATACCCAGACTCTAATCCTGCTCTAAATAGTCTGAATACCACCCTTTGCATACTGCTATAAAACAATCGGTTCACAACTTTGTGAAGAAAACAAAGACGACAAGGCAACAACCCAAATGATAAGGGAACACAACTCAGGTCAAACAAGATGTTTCAGAGTTGTTCATGGCCCTAGCGTGGCCAAAACAACTCAGCTACAACCCAAAATATGATTGCATTTGCAGCAACACACAACGTGGGGTAAACCACAAAAATCCATGAATAATGGGGGGAAAACCATAGTAAACCACCAAATCAGGGGAAAATCCATAGCCCTGGCTCAACAACGAAATGATGGAAACATTACACAGTCCGCCAATGGGAAGAAATCTAAACTCCTATCATTGAAAGCAGAAAACAATCCCTGATTCGTTCTTGGCCCTATCATGGCCAAAACGACTCCACAACAACCTACAGTAATCCAAATCGCACCGGAAACTCAACCATCAAATGTGGGGAAACAACAGTCCTCCTCGACAATGGAGCCACGACACAATTACATAACTGACAGTGAAGAGGGTAAGCACAGACTCTCTGCATGAACAAGAGAGAAACGTCTCACGAGGGGATAATTACAATCACTGTTCACGATTATAGACGGGTCAATACACAGTCTGATACTACAACAGGAACTCCCCGCCATACACTACCCAGAGGAAGAACATAATCACAGGCTGACAATCCCTTGGGATCGTCTATGGACTTGGATGTTAGACTAGCATGCAAGTTGCTTCACAACATCCTTTTATACATATATTAGGCACAGTTAAGGCAACCTTTAGTTGGGTTTATCATACCGTCAACAAATTGCCTGCACTTATATCAACAATAAACGACCATTTCCAGGTCTCATTTCTGGTAGTGAGCTCTAATTCCACTACCCCATATCACACAAGAGACCATTCCCTTCTATGAGTTGACAGTCCCTCAAGAATGTCTCCTTCTCTGTTCTCTTTAGGGAGACCACTCCCTTCTCTTAGTTGACAGTCCCTTAGGAATGTGTCCTCTATAGAAGGTAGGATGAGCTCAATCCATTGTCCATTTAGTGTACAACACTAGACTACATCTGTTTAGCCTGACAACACAAGCAATATAAGCATATTCATTAGCGTTATCATTCTAAAACTGTAATCACATTTCATATCATTCACTATCAAGTATGGAGACACCAAAAGTGCGTCCACTCCCTAGGGTGTAATCAATATTGAAAATCCCTTCCATGGTCCGACATCGGAAAAGTGTGCACCATTTCCTGGTGTGTGCCATGTAGGCCCTATTCGTACTCAAACAATAGGTCATAATGGAAATAAAATCGAAACATGTTTTGCATATTGAATTCAATAATCTAACATGCATATTCTTAGCTAGGGTTATAGAACACTTATCCATTTGCCGATGCAGTATTCCTTCATTAAGGAGGAATGGGGGCTCCCTTCCTTGAGTTGACAGTCCCTTGGTTTTTCCATCACAACTCCTCTTTTCATTTCATATCCACACATGTATTACCAACATAATATATACCATCTCACTCATGTTGCTTACCAGACATGTAGTGCAGATGAGACATTTTCCAAATGTCCAATAGAGTTTCACCTGAAACCCATTTCCAAAATAAGGGGAAAACCTTCCCATGAAGTTTGGATCCTGCAGGCCATCACACATGATCTTCCTATAGTGTGTACCCTTGGAACATTCATCAAATATCCAAATAGTCAATCATTATCAGATAATATAATCCAAATTTGATTGCTCCATAACCAAGCAATGACATTAGCAATTAAACTCAAGGAGAATTTGCAACTTTGTTTACTACAGAAATTGAATTGCTTGGAAATGAGGTGATCCTCATTTGTGGGTCTCTTGTAAGTAGAAAAACTATGCCATTTATAATTTCATGCTTACTAGAATAACATGAATAACAACTTACAATGCGTCCTCCTGACACAATCTTATGCAAGCCAATAGTGATTAGTAGTTGTTAGCAATTTCTCAAATCTGCAATTCACAAATTCAAATTTAACAACCCATTATGCATACAAACTATTTTTACAGCCATGAGAATCTCCTCATAAGGTTTGGCTCCTTCACATGGTAGATTCCAGCATTTGTCATGGTCTTACTCTTATTGCCATGCTCTAAACAATCTACCTGAAACCTGAACTTCAATAAACCAAACACTTGGTAAGTCTGGATGCATATAACCTTTTCATTGCTCCAGCCATCATTGAAGCATTTTCAAAATTTAAAAATTCAAATACTCCCACCTATTAATCACATCAATATTACCAAAGCTCATTTACTTCACGCAATCATTATCATAATAACATTTGCAAGGTATAGTCACATCATTTATGGAATTTTAAATGAATTGTTTAGATACTCCTTACTTCACAAGCGTATCATTGTACCACTTAGCCCGTCCATAGAGCATTTCCGGTAGTCAATTGATCATGACTATCATCTTTATGCACTTATTATCTTGCATTCATAACAACTCTTGAAATGGTTCCAGAATTGTCATCAATTCATCAGTTCAGCCATTGGTTATTCATAATATCACATGCACTATCTCAATGCATTCATGCAATGCATCACAATAATTGTACCCATACTTATGTATGCATATCTACAACATTTAATCATACTTTTAATATGCATCCATTCAATGCATAACTACAATATTTATAAAATCTTTTCATGCATACCCACTCAATGCTACCTTGCATTGATTCAGGAATACTATGCATTCAAACATACAATACATGGCCCAACCATGACTACTTCATATAGGATGCATGACGATAATCAAGATCATTAGTGCCTACTTTCCTTGGGCTACTAAGCTCATAACAACATAATGCATGGATGACACATTTATCTATGAATGCAGTATAATATTCAAATACCCACATGGTGTGAGACCTCTTGTTTTTAACACTCCATGCAATTTTCATAATTAAGCTCTTACCTTCCCGAGTCCTACTTACGCCCATGACATTACCAGTTTGGTTGGTCCTTTGCAAGAGTTTGTAGAATTTGCTCACCAATTTTTTATTCTGGACTTGTTGCCTTATCCCTTTCTCCATAGGGTTCGCTAGTCACATTCATCAGCATCAGCAACATATTCAGCCATGTCCAAGTTGTCATTGGTTTTCCACTAATGCCAACACCAATGCAATAATTATAATTAGTGGCTCATTATAAATGTATTACCAACATGTAATATCTTATGCATGGTAGGCATATCCTCATATATTTCATGTAAAAAACTTGTAATTAGCAAGACAGGGTTTAAGGAAATTTCCCCTTTTTTTTCAACTCCCTCATCCTTGCATGGAACTCCTCTTCCACACAACAGTTGGTTTGAATTCATGGTATTGCTACCTCTAGGCATGCAATTATCGGATTTGTCCATATTGACAACAACACATTTCTCTTTCAGGCAATTACTAGCACTTTGCTACTCCACACTCAATTTTGGTGACTGTCCCTTGTTCCCCACTGGATAATCTTTCCAACTCCTATCCACATGCTTCATTTTTAACTTGGGTGTGAAAACCACATCATTTCAAAAATGATAGAAAAACACGCCACTAAATTTTGGTCTGGAATGTGAACTTCAGCCACATAGAATTATCTTCCTTCTCAGCCCTATAATCCACTGTAAGTCTGCTAAAAATCCACTAAAAAATAGTTGGAATTTGCTGAGAGAAATTCCACTTTGAAAAACCCAAAATTTCTTGAAGAGAATTGGGTCTCATCTAAACTAACATTCTGATGTTTCGGTGGTCAGAATGACTAATTTCATCCACTGCTCATCGGTATCCATACAACTAACCCTTTCCGCGATACCGACAGTCTATTCATCAGCGATCGGATCCTCTACCTGTCGAACGGATATTTCTCTAAGCTTCCACAACGACGGGTTCACAAATGTCTGACTCCTCCAACTTCCATTGATGCTAAAAACCCCTAAGTGCTATGTGTCAGTGATCGACAGTTGAAATTTCTAGTCATCGAAATGCCAGTCCTCATGGTAGCTGCAATGGCGGATGCACGATCACCTAATCTCTTTTGATGTCAGCCGTCGCATCGACATCTCCATCCTCTAAAGTTCGTCGATCAGATCAACTAAAATTCTGTCGACGAATTCCATACTTAAGAATTTTTGGTGGAAAAATTCCTTTATTCCTCTGCCGCGTCGACACTTTCATCATCTATTTTCCGCTGACGTATCGATGCTTCCATCATCTAGATTTTTCCAATGTTTCTGATACTTCGACAATTTTTCAGAAATTCCTTTTTCCTCCTCCATTGGCTCATTGGCTGCTCCATCCACTAACTCTCTAACAATACATTAGCAGTCAAAACCACTAATCATTGGGTGGCTAACTGTCTATAGTTTCGCAACAACAGCTAATTAGTCATTTTAAGAGTTCCGTGGATCACAGCTTTGTCAGCGATCGGAGTGACATCCCGATGTGGCATCAGACACTTAGTCCCCTAGACATCTACAATGGTGGTTCATCAACATTGAAAACCCTTTTTTGATCGACGATGGAGACTTCTAGTTGTCGAAACAATAGTTCAACTGACAGCCGCAATTGCGGAATCCTAACAACTAAATTCTTCCGACGACGCTCATCGGCGGTTTCATCTACTAATATTTTTCGATGCTTTCTGTACTTTGAGAATTTTTGGAAATATTTCTTCCCTTGTCTATCGTCATGTCAGATTTCCGAACAACTAACTCTCGCCGAACCCTCCATTTCTATCTATCAGTAATCCCATCTTCTATTCTCCCCCGATGTGTCGGCGGTTCAAACAACAACTTTTCCCACTGCATCGGTGATCTGAATAACAACTATCATGGCATCGGTAGTCGAAACGTTTGTCCGTCAAAAGGATAGTTCTCTAGACTTCTGCAAAAGTGGTGCACAAACCATTAACTTCTTCCAACATCCATTGATGACCCATAGCACTAACATTTTCCGATGGACGACAATCCGTTGCCATTGAAAAATTTTCTTCTTGCGTTGGTTCTTCCTTCAACTATTCATCGACGATGTAAACCACTATTATTCACTGATCGCTGTTGATCTCATGCCTTAAAAAAAATTTGGAAACTTTTTCTCCTCCATATTATGCCACGTCGAATGTTAGATCAACTATCCATTGGGTGGATAGTCCATTAAGTAGCCACAATGGCGGATGCATCATCAGCTAACCTCCATTGATGTGTCATTGGAGATCCCCTTTATCTTAGTGGCACCAATTGCTGATGGTTTTGAACACTTGGGAAAGTTTTTGAACTTTTCTTGTCACTGCATCTGCTGATTCATCCTTTGATTCTCATCGATGCATTGGCGATCTTCAGCGGACCTTCGCCGAAATCGCGGCTCTCACTTCCACTAAGTTTTTTTGATGGCTGGTGGCCACTTAGGAAAATTCTTACAATTTTATTCCTCTGTCTCCATAACATCGACGAGTCATTCTACTAAATTTTGCCATCATCGGGGTCTTCTGTATCGGACGACCCTCAGACTAGTCTTCTCGTTGTGTTAGAGGACCTTCGCACTTAATCCTCCGATGGGCCAACGATTCCAATACTTGGATAAATTTTTCAATTTCTGAAAATTCTCTTGTCATGGACAAATTCCTTCTGATTTTTGCTGGGCATAAGGCAACTTGCCTCTGTTAGCTGACCTATCATGGCCCATTCAGGACCATGCTATATCCTTGAGCTCTGATACAATAGTGTAATGTCCCTGACCCTCAAACAAGATGAGGACACTACTATTACCAAACATACAGGAAAAATAGCCCCATGAACATTAATAGGCATATAATGCTGAAATAAAATTATTAAAACATAAAACATACTAAGATGCATAATGCTTCATATACATAGCACAAGAAAATATACATTCAATCAAGCATGCCACATGTTCATTATATTCATTAATCTGTAAACATAACTGCAGAAGTAAAATAGACAAGGATACTTATCTCATAAAGAAGTCATCCCACAACTAGCTACGTCGCTACAACATTCCACCAAACCATAGGCCGGTATGCTCATCAATATCTCAGTAACACTACCACCCTTGAGGTGTGCATGATTCCTCAGAGAATAAGGGTCAAAGCAGGATTACACATAGCCAAGGTACACAAATTAGCCAAGCCCACATAGTCGGGTTTATCAAGCCATCAAGGAGCTAGGAAAGGATAAATGCTAAGCTAGTGGTCTCAATGGAAAGCTAAGGATGCCTACACTAGAGTTAAACTGACTTCTAAGACACCCACACACCCAGCACCGGGAATCAGTCCTTTCTCTGCTTCATAGTACCTCAAGCCCTGAATTCCCCTTCCAATACTCTTCAAGGGTTCTGGAGAAAAAAGCCAGCAGCCTTCCTCTATCTGGGTGGCTCCCAACACCAGGTTTCTCAAGCATACCCAACCTCTAATATTTCTCTAAATAGTCTGAATACCACCCACTACGTACCACAGTAAAAAAATTGGTTCATAGCTCTGTGAAGAAAACAAAGATGACAGGAGACAACACAAATGATAAGGGAACATATCTCAGGTCAAACAAGATGTTTCAGGGTTGTTCTTGGCCCTAGCATTGCCAAAACAACTCAGCTGCAACCCAAAATATGATTGTGTTCGCAGCAACACACAACGTGGGGAAAATCACAACAAGCCCCGAACAATGGAGGCAAAACCATAGTAAACCGTCAAATCAGGGGAAAAACCACATCCCTGGCTCAACAACGAAATGATCACAACATTACACAGTCTGCCAATGGGAAGAAATCCAAACTCCCAACATTGATAGGGGAAAATAATCCCTGAGTCATTCTTGGCCCTATCATGGTCAAAACAACTCCACGACAACCTACAGTAACCCAAATCGCACCGGCAACTCAGCCGTCAAATGTGGGGAAACAACAGTCCTCCTCAACAATGGAGCCATGACACAACTACATAACCATAAATGGAGAGGGTAAGCATAGAATCCATGCATGAACAAGAGAGAAACATATCACAAGGGAAAAATTACAGTCACAGTTCACGATTATGGACGGGGCAATACATAGTCCGATACTACAACATGGACTCCCTGCTCTGCACTGGCCAGAGGAAGAACATAATCATAGGCCAGCAATCCCCAGAGAAGGGAGAACGAACCCCCAAACAATAAAATGCATGCTTTCTTAACTCAGTTATGCGTGACGAATATCATCCAAACCCCCTGCACGTCCCTGCCTGAGAGTGAACCCCAACTACCTAGAGAGTGGCATAGTCGTGGTTCTCTTACCCGCATGAAGGTGGAGAAATTACTGGTGGAGTGGGTGTGTGGCAAAAATTCATAGTCCTGCCACCCATCACTTCAGCAATAACTACCCCAGCCAATCAACAGAAAACTAAAGAGGTGGTTGGATGAGACAAGGAAGGTGAGCAAATCAAACAAGGTAGTGGCACATGGATTTTCCCCAAAGGCTCCCATGGGTTATATAATCACCCCCTTAATGTTGGTCTTAGGGTAGACCCGGGTTTTATACCTTTAACTTTGCACCAACAAAAATACCCACAGTGTTGGCCCTTTCGGCAACAACCTGCGAACAGGTTGCAGTCTCACCCAAAATAGCTATGGGGTGCCACAGAATCAGGTTTCTGCAAGCAAAGAGGGATATTACTGTACCTTTAGCCTTAACAAATAATAATCATACAACACAAAACCTCAACATTCAATTAAATAGCTTCACAGTTTAGATAAAATACTATTTCTTGCTTAACCCTTTACTGGGAATTCACATCAAAGTTAATCTTTAGTACTTTATCTTACTTTATCAATTATCTACTCATCAAATGCATAAAACATAACAAAAACAACATAAAAGAACCACCACAACACAAGATATACGTGGTTCACCCCCAGTGTAGGGGCTACGTCCATAGAACTACTTTTATATTCAACATTTTACAAAACAGTTCTGATCTGTGCACTCAGCTGCAGATCCTTCCTTCAAAATCCCTAAGTTGCGCACTTACACATAGCCAAGGTAGACAAATCAGCCAAGCCCACACAATAGGGTTTATCAAGCCGTCAAGGAGCTAGGAAAAGCTAAATGCTAAGCTGGTGGTCTCAATGGAGAGCTAAGGATGCCTACACAAGAGCTAACCTGACTTTTAAGACATCCACACACCCAACACCAGGAATCAGTCCTTTCTATGCTTTGCTGTCCCTCAGGCCCTGATTTCCCTTTCCAATACTCTTCAAGGGCTATGGAGAAGAAAGCCAGCATCATTCCTCTGTCTGGGTGGTTCCCAACACCAGGTTTGTCAAGCATACCCAGACTCTAATCCTACTCTAAACAGTCTGAATGCCACCCTTTGCATACTGCTATAAAACAATCGGTTCACAGCTTTGTGAAGAAAACAAAGATGACAGGGCAACAACCCAAATGATAAGGGAACACAACACAGGTCAAACAAGATGTTTTAGAGTTGTTCTTGGCCCTAGCGTGGCCAAAACAACTCAACTACAACCCAAAATATGATTGTGTTCACAGCAACACACAACGTGGGGTAAACCACAAAAAGCCACGAATAATGGGGGGAAAACCATAGCAAACCACCAAATCAGGGGAAAAGCCATAGCCCTGGCTCAACAATGAAATCATGGAAACATTACACAGTCTGCCAATGGGAAGAAATCCAAACTCCTAGCATTGATAGCAGAAAACAATCCCTGAGTCGTTCTTGGCCCTATCATGGCCAAAACAACTCCACAACAACCTACAGTAAGAGTACTAGATTATTATTATTAGGAGAATTAGATAATTCCTTATATGATTTATCAAATCTATGTTATTTTTATTCTTATTTAGATATTTTAATATCAATATAAAATTTGTCATATTAACATTAATGTTAATAATATATTAATGACAGATTTGTAATTTAGTTACACAATTTAGTGCTATTACAATTCTATTATTTAAAAATATAGTACAATAAGACTACTGGATAATCATTAGGAGAATTAGATAATTCCTTATATGATTTATCAAATCTAAATTATTTTTATTCTTCTTTAGATAATTTAATATCAATATAAAATTTGTCATATTAACATTAATGTTAATAATATATTTATGACAAATTTGTAATTTAGTTAAGCAATTTAAACGAATTGCCACTTAGTAGATTGCCATGTGTTTATATTGTTAAGTGTTAATTTCTATTTGAATAGTGTTAATATTACCTTTTTTTTTTTAATTCATTGCAACATTAAGATGCTCCTTGATTTATGTGAAATTGTGAAAAATTGTTTTTTAATCTTGATTTATGTGAAATTGTGGAGAATTATTTTTAAGTCATT
>LPNX010482077.1:19921-51373 GCA_001517045.1 Pseudotsuga menziesii
ATAACGATATTGAATTTTCATTGTCACTGATTTTTATGGCCTAACATGTTCTTACAAGTCTAGATTGTTTGTTTGTAGGTATTTGGATGTTTCTAATAGTTGTATGCAGTGTCTTGGAGCTTAACCCATAACCTTGTGTGCAAAGGGGTTTCTTCATTTCTGTTCTGTTTCATTTCTATTTCGTTTTTTTTGCACAACCACGACGAACCCTACCCTTCTGTCCTATAGATGGAAGGTATCCATTCCTACCTTGTAGTAAGGGAGAAATCCCTGCTATAGAACTGGCGACCATTCCAGGTCGATCCCCGAAGATCCTTGGGTTTTATTTTTGTAGTTTATTTTCATTTTCCTTAGTTTAAATTTCTATCAAATCTAGCTCAGATCTCTATTTTTTTGCATTTTTAGTTATTGCCGAGCCTCCTCAAGGCCAATCCGAGCCCATTTGTCCACAATACAGGTTACTATCAGTCGGATCAGGCTCAGGATAAAAAAAAATTCACTTTTTGGAGTAAGTCGCTCTTATTAGGCTAGCAAGTATGACCAGGTCGCCCATTTAGGCCCAAAAGGTGCGATGAGGTCACCCATTTTGCCCCGAAAGGTGCGATCCCCTCCCAGCAGCCAGCTCGCTTCTATCTACAGGTTCTGAGTGACCCCCTCACCTATTTTTGGGAAAATTTGGAGACCCCCTCGCCACATTAGACCCGAAAAGAGTGATCTATCTCTCAGATTCTGATTTTTATAAAATTAAGGACTGTCAGTGCAGCTCAGCCACCTCTGTCCATCAAATCTGTTTCTTTTTTTGTTTAGTATTTGTTTCATTGCAGCATGTGTAAATCAATGATAAATGAAATGGTTAATGGATTAATGAGCTTGACCAAAACTTATTTAAAAATTACTATAATTAAAATAAACATCTTTCCTAGCCCTTCATCCTCTACCCAGTCATCACCCTTCGGGGTATTTTGGGATAAGACGAAGGGTGAATCTCATATAGTAATAGGAACTTCACCTATCATTTTTCAAAGCCACTAAAAATGAGTGACTTGGAAGGTAGAGGGGGTGGAGAAGGAGGGCTTCTCACAATGCTCAACATCCTCCCTGTTCACTGACCTTGCATCTGGAGGGTGACCTGTGGATCTAAGGATGGGATTAGTCCCATTGTGTTGAGATCCCAAAACCCTTTCCTGGTTGAAGAAAAATATAGGTGCAAGGTAGTCACCTAGTCAGGCTATCATAGTTTAGATTCACAAATGGTACATGTGTAAATTTATGATTATCATTTACTGCTTTCATTGAAAATGTTATGAAAACTACAGAATATTCATAAACCATTTAAGCAGCCACTAAGTATAATAGAAATGCAAAATACATACACATAAACCATACCATATAAACCAACCCAACTCAGTTCATGACGCTGAGTGAGCCATTAAAATTTATAATTTACACTAAGTCAAATATATGTAGTCTTTGAGGACATAAGTCCCTAATTGCCTTAACCATGGGAAGTACTTGGGCTCATCCCAGGAACTCATTGTGAGGAGTACCACGAGAAACCCAAAGTAGCTAGCCGTTGAGAGGAATTGCCAAGCGAAATGGGCAATGACCCCCACCGATTAACTAGCACTCCCGTGAGGAAAAATCCAAGCGTTGTCTCCTGGTAGTCTTGGTCGCCGAGTGAACACCTAAATCCAATAGGAAGCCATTAAAACTGGGGTCTAAAAATCATCACCATATTTCAACATTTTGACATACAAATCAAACACGATTGATAACCCACGTTCTTCCTCACGCCTGAGAGGAAACCCACCATAGTTCGGCTCCTTGAACCAACACCATCGAGACCATTCTTGACATCCCTATCTACCATAAGAAGGCCACACAACCTTTGATTCAGACTCATAATCATACCGGTTTGAGCTAGAATTGCATATCCCACCATCAAGCCCCATGGCTGGTGCAAACCCGGATCCATTTTCTAGCATAGTGATTGGCAGTGGACCCATGTCCACACCCCACACCACCACCAACACCTATGCTGGTGACCCCAACATGGTCATGCAAACCATTATAAGCTAGCTACCACCACCCATATTAACTAGTCAAGTTGTCCCACCTGTAACACATGGGGGCAGTGTGCCTTCCACCCACACTGTCCCACTTGGCATACATGGGGGCAGTGGCCCTTCCACCTACACTGCCCCTACTATCACACATGGGGGCAATGGCCCTTCTAGTCACAGAGTTCCTTTTACCACACTTCGGGGAAGTGGCCCATCCACAACGGTGCCACAAGTACCCCCAGCTATGCAGGTGCATCATGTCCCTACAAACCCCACCAAAATTGCTGCCCCATCTCATATCAACCTTGGGTCAAACCTTCCTTTCATGGCACGTCTCAACCTACCTGAACTGGCTCGGTTAACAAATGACCCTATTTTCCATCAAACGTTTTGGCCTCCCATGCCAACCAAACTTCCCTCAGACATTTCCTAGTTTGAAGGGAAGGCAGGGGAGTGCCCCCAAAACCACATCATGACACTTCACCTATGGTGCTCATCAAATAGCATTGTACATGATTTGATCAGGCTAAGACTGTTCCAACGCACCCTCACAGGTGCTGCAGCTAAGTGGTACATAAAGCTACCACAAGCCAAGTACCCAGATTTCAACTCCTTGGCTTTCATGTTCTTGCAATATTTTGAACTCCCCGTTAGATACAACTAAGGGGTGGAAATCTTGTTATATTGCAACTAGAATACTGCAACCCAGATAACCAACCACATCCATGAGTGAAGCCGATGTCGTAGTTTTTGCAAGATCAAAGTTTATGACAAGATATTCCTGGATTGATTCCTAAAAGCCTTGCTACCACCTATAGCAAAGGATGTCACATTTGAATGTCCCCAATCCAAAGAGGAGGCCATATTGAAAGCCCAGCAATTTGATTTGATCTACGCATAGTCTAGATACCTTTACACTATCATTCCAAATGCTCCCCGTGTAGGCACCTCCTACCGAGATTCACTGGGTGAATCCCATGCCATTGATGGAATCATAGGTTCTATCTCCCACCAACCACAACACCGTCTGACACCACCTACAATACCACCACAACCAAGCGACACAACTAGTGTTGCCTACCAAAACCAAACTTCGGACTATGCAAGAATGATGTCCCAGTCCGGAGCCAAAACTTCTTATGCACAACATGTGCCACCGCAGTAGGCCTATGAATTAGCATGGCTAACACAACACCACATGGGACAAATTCCCACATTTGTGGCACCGACACCCACCCAAGTCTACTATGCACCACTGGTGCAAGTTGTTAAAGCCCCCGCCCCTGCTCCACCTGCTCCATTTGGACAGGTGTTTCCACAGCAAAACCGCCCCAACCATCCAGCCCCCAATAACCAACAAGGGAAAGCTAGGAATAACTGACCCCGGAACCAAGGCAACAATCAACCATAGGGAGGTGGTCAACAACCAAATCCTCCCAACAATGCCACGACCAACGGGCCAACCCAAAATCCTCAATGACCAAATGCACCAAGACGCAACGCTCTGTTTCATACAAACCAACCATGCACACTATACGAGGTCTATAGGCACTACACATATGAGTGTCACTTCATGGGTCACGCTAAATAGGACATTAGAAACAAGGTTCAACATGCCACCAATAAAACAGACCAAACCCAACCCAACCTGGCGCCACCAGGACCTCCTATGGTGCTCCAAAACCCATTACCAATCCAAGGATTGTGGAAACCACACCCCCTCCCCAACCCAATCCCAATGCTCCAGGGGGACCTCCCATGGCAGAAACAAGTGTCCACCACCTACTAGCTATGACCACTGAAGAGGTCAATTTACAAACCATACGAAATTAGTACAGAACCAACATCGAACCCACTGACACATCAATGACATCTACGTCTAAAACAACTAATGCACCTCTTCAGTTACCCCCTTTATTGTGCCCCCCCATACACTGGCTTGCCAACAACGCAACGGCTATAGCTGCTATCAGCTATAGCATAGTGGATAATTTGTCCCAAAAAACTACCGCCATGTCCACTTTTGAGGTACTCAAAACTTGCCCAATGCAGCGGAGATCCTTACTAGTCGCCCTTGGTGCTGTAGACCCCTTCGACTCTAAGTTGATTACATTCGACACGGAGAATGGATAACTGCGGAGGCCATCAACCATTGCCTTTCAAATCCCAGTGTCTATTCAAAATTTGTCCGTACACCAGTGCATGGTGGATGAGGGGGAATCCACATGCGTTATGTCTACCCTAGTCTGGCAGAAGCTTGGATCCCCAATTCTAAAACCATCCTTTACAACTTTGCAGTATTATGATGGCCATCCCACTAAATCCCAAGGAATCCTCCCCCATGTCCCCATCACATTAGCCGGGAAGACAGTACTGATAGACATAGAGGTTGTCAATGCTCAATTGGACTATAACCTTCTCCTTGGAAGAAGTTATATGTACGCCATGAGAGCCATAGCATCAACTATTTTTTGTCTCATGATGTTCCACCATGAAGGGGAAATTGTGACAGTTTACCAACTGACTTATCACGATATGCAATGGTTAATGACACTCGCTAATGTTATCCCTACGATCAACACCATTGATCCACAAGGGTTGACCACACCCGTGAATGCTATCCCTACAGTCAACACCATGGTTGAGAACATACCAGCCTCCCCATTGTTGAATGTGGGCCCTGGGTTGTTTTCTAATACCACCATGATGGCTTCTTTCCCCTTAGTGTCACCACCACTGACACCAAATGAGACTGCAAATTTGTGCATGCTCTCATCCAGCACTGCTACACCTAAACATCAACCACAGACGCAGCCCCAACCGCAACCGCAACACCATCAACAACCGCATTATCATAAAAAAGCACAACATTATGCGCAGCTACCACCACAACCTCATCCTTACATACAAACATCAGATAGTTATTTGGTCTCCTCCCCAGCCCACACAATTCCCTTCCTCTTTCCCTCACCTGGTGTCATGAGCAAGCCAGTAATGGCTACGTTAAACTTACCCAATTTTACAGTGGGAATTACCGTGTGGTACCTGGATCCAGTGGCTCAACCACTAGTGCCCCAGGTAGTCTTAACCCTTGTGCAACCCATTGCAGTTGAGTATCATCCTCCACTCAGCCTATAAAAACCAACCATGACACCCGCACCCACACTTCCCCACCCGAAAAGGGCCAGGAGAAAAAATGTGAAAGCTACCATTCAACCTCGACAAATCCTACCTTGTGCCATCTGCGAAGAATAGGGCCATCCAACTCAAAACTACCTTGAGATTCCCATAATCCGCACACATTTGGATGCCATGGATACAATGGAAAACCTCCCCGTGGTTGAACTTCCAAGCGTACCAATAGTGAGAAACAAGTCATTGAGAACAAACCATGCTTGTGCCCTCTGTGAATTGTATAGACACTATTCTCACCACTGCCAATACTTGTCCAAGTTCCGAATGGCTCTAGCCAACCTTTGAAAACATTCGCTTGAATCTGAGATCACTTTGATCGAAGAATTCCATCCCCCACCTCCTTCTTTAGACACCATGTCCATTTACATGATGTTCAATTCTACAGACCCTCTTGTCTCCACCACTATCGACGTTCCACCAGAGTTGTCTCTTCATTGCTTCTGCAAAGATGAGGAGATACTTGAATCCTTAACCACTTTGGAGTACCCTTGGGACAACATGCACCAACCGCAGCCGCAACCCCATCCACAGTTGCAACCTTAGTTACTAGGGAAATAGTGGGGTTCATTCCCACTCAACATGATCCTTTTCCTTTTCCTACCATCCAACATCGTGAGTAAGTCTTCCTTGGAAAACCTCAATCTATAGGATTTCACACTGGGACATCCTATGTGATACCTTGAACCACCTAGCCTACCTCTGAGGCCCCAGGATGTGTTGACTCATGTCTAGCCAATTGAGATGATGTTCCACCTAGCTCTAGGTCCATCAAAGACTCCTCCCATCTCCAGGCCTGTCCCACTTCCTCCAACAAATACTGGGGGCAAGGCCACCAAAACCATAACAAATACCATTTACCTAATCTCTAGCACCAGTTTCCCTTTCATCTCATCGGCTGTGGAAGATCTACCTGATCTATCCTAACACTACTTACGTGATGACATAGAGATCTGTAAGACTGCCTTTAGTTTTACCCCATTCCCTTTAAACCATAGTGTGGAATTGGTTCTTCCCATCAAAGACCAGATTCCGTCACCCTACCTTTTCAATGACCTTCATCTTGGCAAGGGGGCATACCTCTTCACTGACTCAGATGGTTGAACCTTAAAGAATCCATGCAATGGGTTCCACCTCAAGAGAGTCTATGCCTAATGAGTCCGTTATAGCGTAGTTTTTTCCTTTTTGTTTTTCAAATTTTTTTTTACCACAATTTAGGGGCCGCACCATTAGCTACTAATCCAAAGTCATGTGGAAATTGTTCGAGACACCTCTCACACCTCTGGGCTCAAACTTCACCCTTTATATCCTTATGATACCATCGTCTCATGTTTAGCAAGTAATTTTTGGGACCGATTCATAGAAGTTACCTCAATTTATGACCCACATCATGGTGATACAAGTGTTGTCAAACCTATACTTCCATCATAGTTTCCTACCACCACTCATGCGCGTTCATCGGCCACCACCGGTAAGGCACATCATTTTGATTTTTAACACATAGCTATCGACTCTATCCACCACACCTTATGCGGATCTCTAGATCATCATCTGGAAGATGGATCATTTCCTTTGCATGCATTTGGCATATAACTACCTCCAGACTCACACTCACACCACATGTAGTCAAGTCTGTCCACCACAACTCTCTTGAACTCTGTCCGAGATCCACCTCAGTTTGCATGCCTATGCTGCACCGACTCGTGTGCCTCTGTTGTGATTTATCCCATGCATGTATTGGTATGTCTAAGAGCCATCTCCTCAATCCATACTGCACGGATGAACTTTGGACCACTGTCCATTGTCTCGACATGGGGCATCGCCTATGCCACTGCAATCGGTTAACTATACTAGAGTTTCTTTTAAGCTCCTTTCTGACTCCTAAAAGAAATAAAAGATGGTCGAGTGTAGCTGCTTCCTTTCCCACTCATTAAAGTATAGGAAAGGGCATCTACATCGTCTCATTTATCTCCTTTTGTGGACTATGTAGACCATCAAATGAAAAGGACCATATTGGCATATTCAAGCCAAGACCATTCCCCTCTAGATACTTTTATGCTTTCTCAGGTAGAGGGGCCGAACTTTATGAAAAATCTCACCATGGGTTATCGTTAAGCTCTTTTCCAACCTTCTCATCAAGAAAATATTGCTGAGCAAACTTGGTTTCATTCATGCTCATAAAAGTATCTGAATGACCATCTAATTAGTATAGGTTTAACCTTTTCCATCCTGACTAGACTACCAATGGTAAAGAAGTCTCTCATCCCCTAAAGGATGGGCAAGCTCTCTTGTGTATACTTTTATCCTTTTCAAGCACAGGAGACTACCAACGGAAAATATCCCCCACTGGAGTCTTCTTCTTGCTTTCAGACTCTCTAAAATTGAAAGCACCATCGAGCATTTACTTTGTCGGGCTTGCCAAAAATCCACGAGATTGTATCACAATGGTGTCTCTAGACACCACCCCATAGATAACAGTTTGGTAGCATTCCCACTTTGGGTCAACTTTGTTAAGAGTACTCTACAATGTGTCTTCCTTGGATCCCATCAATACCAAAATTATCTACCTCCCCCAAGTATTTCCCATTTGCAGTTACATTCCCTGTATTACAGCTATATCCCATTCCCATGAGTCTGTTTCATTTGTTGCCTAGTGTGCCCTGTCGTCAAACTCCGAACAAAGGAATTTTGAGTCTAATACACTCCCTCTACCCCTGTTCAACTCTTTCCCTCCCCCCCATTTAGTGGTTCAGTCCTCAAATTGTCTCACATATTTCGGTTATCTCCCTCACGCTTTTGGTCAAGGAAACACCATTGCCTTGACCAAGGGCAGGTCTCCCTTTGTCGATGACAACACACATATTCCAAAGGATAGACCCAGAGGTCGCTATATCTTGGTTTCATTAATGTCATTTATGAGTCCCTTGGACCACTTAAGAGGGGTCCTTAATGCCTCTCAAGATGGTTGTTTCTCACGTGCTCGACTCCAACTGCATCATCGTACCATTGAGATTCGTACAAGGTATTGGTTTGTGCAGTATTTGGTCGAAGAACCGGATGTCTCCTGACTATAGCACATTGATGAGTCTATTCAAGGGACCTAAACAGGTTTATGTCCCTTTTTATTTCTGGGTTGTGTTCAATATAGTGTTCAGAAGCCCCAGTAGTGCTTCTATATAGATTTATGATGGATGCAGCATACTTGTACCACAGAGACTCTAACTCTCCATCAGTGAGTCCATACAGCTATGTAACATTCCAGATCCAGTAGGCTATCATTCATGAATATATAGCATTCCATGAGAATGCCATGGGTCCAATATACCAATTCTTTAGATCATTATTGTATTCAGCCTCTCATTGAGGCAACCACTATGTATGATGAGTTGTACATGATCGAATATTGTATTATAGATCATCGATCACATTATTCTTTTGACATTGTTACGATCATGGGGATTCCCTCCTCGTCCATATACATCTCACACATTATATGTATCTCACCCATTGATGGGAACCATATTAATACAAAAACCAAAAGCCACCATGCCCCAGCCCAGGAAGCACCACCTCTCTGTAGAAAATCTTATGATGTCCGTCGGCCATACAATGATATCCTACCCTCACATCAGGGGGAAATATGTTAACCCAAAAAATCCCTCACTCAACTCTACATGGAATACACCACCCAAGGACACCCATTCATGACCCTCATTTGACCCCATTTGACCCCCAAACCCTAAAAGAGGCTCAAAAATAGGCAAAAGGGCTTAAAATCCCCTAAAAAGAGCCAAAATGGCTCTCATTGGGGCTAAATCCTCCAAAAAGGGGCTAAAACCCCTCAAAGGAGCCTAAAACCCCCAAAAGAGCTAAAGATTGAGTGAAAGGGGCTAAAATCCCAAAAAAGGGGCTAAAGCCCTAACCAGGGGCTTAGAACCCTAAAAAAGATATAAATAGAGGGGCGGGGGTCACTCTCAAAACATTCCTTCCTTGCATACTATTATGCTACTCGAGTGAGTGCCTTGAGACCATTTTCCTCTCAAGCCATTCACCCTCCCTCTCATCCATCTTGCCATTGAGCCATAGCTCCCCCATTCTCAAGAGAGGTGCTTCTCCAAGCTAGGGCATGGTGGCCCATTTCCACCCATAGAAGGTATAATTCCTATTTTTTGTTGTTAATTTTAGTTTTTCTAACATATTTTTGCTTGCAGGTGTATGGCCGAACATGTTCTTGTAGGTCTCCATTGTTTGTTAGCAAGTCTTTGGATATTTCTAATAGTTGTATGTAGGGTATTAGAGCTTAACCCATAACCTTGTGTGCAGAAGGGCTTTTTCATTTCTGTTCTGCTTCATTTCTATTTCATTTTTCTTTCACAACCACCAGGAACCCTGCCCTTTCTTCGTATAGATGGAAGGTAGCCATTCCTTCCCTGTAGTAAGGGAGAAACCCCTGCTACAGATGGTGTAAGGGGTAAACCATTATGTTGTAATTTTTGTACCCTAACATAACATGGGCATCGAGTGAGATCCGAACTATTCACAGATTAACATGCGTAAGGACTTGACATCATGACCTACGGCTTGCAATTCATAGTACTCAATCACTCAAGATAACCCATTGTCTTGTATATACATACTATTATGATACCAAAACATTGTCCTAATATCATCATCATATCATGGTCATGGTCATGTCAAATCGTGAAGATTTTGTAATAGTTAAGTAAAAGTTAGATAAAACCCAAAGTTTACTATGCAAGGCAACCTAAATCGAAGGAGATATTATTTCCACATGTGAGGGGGTTCATAAGCCTTGGTGGGGACTTCCTCATGGAGGGGATTATTATTCACTATAGAAAAATATAAAGGGGGAGAGAGAGGAGAGACCACAAGGAGGGTACAACCTTGTGGATATTGACATTTTTAAACTAGGGAAACTACCTCGAATATGGAAAAGAGTGTGATATTGAACCCATGTCCTTGTGATGTCATAACATCAATTTGGGATGGAATCTATGTTGAGATATTATTGATTGCAAGCCTTCCTAGATTGGGTGGTTTGTTCCTCTCCGAAAGTGATTTTGGGAAATATTTCATTAAAAATATAACTTCCGTAGAATTTAATTGAATTATGCATGTTAAGTTTTTGGCTAGGAAAACCCAAGAGCTTGTTGAAACCAAGGGATTGGAGATTTACCCTTTTCTTGTTGTTGGTTTGTTTACTAGATTGCTATCAGTATAGTAGAAACACAGTGGGAAGAAAACCCTTACACCCACAAGACGAAGGTGTACCATCAAAGGTGGGGAAACAACCCTTTTTATCCACAAGACCAAGGTGTCAAACTTTTAGCTTCTTTCTGAAGGTACATAGTCCATAAGTTTTCCATACAATAACTTCAAATTTATATCATCACCATATAAGGAATTTTTTATCATCACCGTATAATATTAGTTATCGATACTATTTATTTTGTATATGTATATCCTAAAACTTCTATAGTACTTTGTAACTTACAAAATTTTGGTTGTTTCCCTCTCTTTCCCTTCTAATAGGCCTACCGGACTACATTCATAATGGGGAAATACCAACATAATGAAAATTCATATTAGCCCCTAAAACTTTCCTCCCTCTCATCAATATTTTGCTGACCTTATTGGTTTGGGTCTAATGTACTTCCAACACAGATCTTCTATGATTCTTACGAATTTATCAAGCTTGAATTTCTTTCAATGTATGCATTTTTAGCTTGATATTGTTGTTCTTGGATCCTTTATTGGTGCATGTAGGATCCACCTAAATTTGAAGATGAACGCGCAACAAAACATCTTCTTCAGTTGGAACCAAAAAACGTAGAAACCTATGTGTTGATTTCAAATAGTTATGCATTGACAATATGGTGGGATGTTGTGGAAAATATGAGACAAATGATGAAAAAAGGGAATTCAAAAAGTTCCATATTCTAGTTGGATTCAAGTAAATAACAAAGTACATACATTCCTTGGGGGAGATATATCACATTCTCAAATATAGAATATCTATGATATGATTGAGGGTTGGGCTAAAGTACATGCATTCCTTGGGGGAGATATATCACATTATCAAATATAGAATATCTATGACATCATTGAGGGTTGGGCTAGGCACATGGAGTAGGTGGGGTATATGCCATATATTAACTCTATACTGCACAATGTTAATGTAGAAGAAAAGAAACCCATGGTTTGCCACACATTCCTTTAAGATTTTCCACCAAAGCTTTTTTCAATGACACTTTTGGTGAGGGTTGCTAAAGTCCTGTTTCCAAGGCTATCTTTGGTGACACTTTTACTGAGGATCCTTTAATGACCCTCTCCAATACTCTTTCTAGCAACTTTTGGCGATTGCTAAAAAATGTTTATTACCATTGACAATAGTAATGATTTTTTTTATGATGCTATGTGACTATTGCTATAGTTTTTGATAAAATATAATGATTTAAGACTACTAATAGACCTCAAATTAATGGTTCCTAAATGATATTTTTACTCAAAATAATCCATGTACTATATTAGGTTATATTATGTGGTAGCTCAAATCCCTACACATTGTTCACGAGAATTAAAATCAATAGCTATAACCTAATTCCCTAGATTTTTTTCCATGGACCTTCATAGTGGATATACGGCATTATCAGGCCTTACACATGGTGCATGAACCCTTAAAGAAAGAATTAGGTTATAATACCTAATTTTTTACCTGAAATCATGGTTTAAATCAAGCCAATTCCCATCCCTAAATATCCATTGTCCTTTCACCAGTGCTTCTCTATATTTTTCAATTTTTTTCGTTATACATTTCCACAATAGTGGAATCATGTCATTAAAGGCTTTTGATGAAACTCTTGCTGAGGTTCTTTTTTACTTGAGCTTGGTTGGTCCTCAACTAAGAATCAAGTGCATACTCTCCTCCTTCAATTAAAAAAGTATTACCTAATTAGCACATTATCCTTCCAGTGTTTGGTGCCCAACCCTTCCAATTTGAGATTGTGTATGCTTATCCTTATTTAATTTTTGCATTACATTCAAATTTTCAAAATGTTTTAATCTCCAAATTTCAAATTCAAATTACCCTTGCAATATATTTTAATATCCAAATTGTATTCAATCGATTGCGATAGTTTCCAAATATATGAAAAAAATTGTATTATGATCCTTGGTAGCAAGCCAACTAGCTCTAATTTCAATATTCCAGTCAATTTATTTCTTAAGAAGCAGTTTTGATATCGTCCCTATTGCCCTCTTTCTCCTTCTTGTCTCGACCTGCAGTTAAACAACAACACAATACCAACAAGACACCAAAAGACATTGGCCTGACAGAGCAAGCTAAGTCGGCAACACCCGTGAGGAAGGTGCAATATCACCCAAGATATCTTAATGTGTAATTTCCAGAACTATGTTTCCGCAGTTGGTGAGGGATTACAGTCCCTTAGCACATGACCAAGGCGCTCGACAAAGATAGGTGGATGGAGTCTTTCACTCTGTGACAGAGATACAACTATGTGCAACAACCCATGTGTGACATGACCTTGTCCTTACAACTCAACAACTGGTGCAACTGTGTGGCGCAACTGATTCCTTATACCTAACCGATAGTGTGCGAATTATATTATAACTTAGTAGCTTAACCATTAAATAATACATATCATGTTGACAATGCTTTACCCATTCATTCAACAATAATAGTAACTATAAAAAATATAAGTAAGAAAACATTCACATAAGAATTGAATCATTCAACAACATCTATCCATTCAACATAGGAAATTAGCATGGAAACCCATATGGGAAAAACCACCAAGGTTTTCTTCATCTGGCATGAGAAGTGTATGTAGCACCTTGTAGTCTATGACTTGCAGACTATTATTAAGATACGTCTATCTCACTCAATCTTCTTTCTCTCATGCTCTTTGGTTTATTCTTATATCTACTCCTACTTATATGCACACATCCTGGATCGACTCTTCTACTACCAGTCTACACACTCTGCTACAGATCTGTGACTCAACAAATTTCTACTTCTACTTCTACTAGACTCTTCTTCTGATTTAACAACACTTTTAATTCTCTAACTATGTCTAACTTACCGAACGAGGCTACTGAATCTACCTCTTCAAGCTACCTCTCCAACCTCTCCAAGCTAACCCTTATACAGAATGAGTTCGTCCTATTTATAGTGTTTAGATGACCACGTAGGGTTTACTGAGTATAGCTCAGTTATTACAGAATCAAGTAGCTATCAAATATATATGTTACATCGATGACATGCCAAATTGGCCGCCAAATTCCTACATTAAATTAACTACAATTTTAACGAGCTACGAAAACATCTTTCATTCTGTCTGTACTGGTCATAACTAGCCGCAAAACTGTCCTTTAGCCTTCCGCTGGATTGTCCTTCTGCAGTATGCCACCTATTTTTACCTGTTCTGCTTTAACTCTTATACCTTCCTCTTCCACTGAATATGGATGTGATTTTCCCCTTATCACTGATCGTCTTTGTGGGTTCCTTCTTTACCTTCTTTTCTCTATCGCACACTGGCTTCTCCTCTTGCGCTTTCGCGGTGGATTCTTCCTTGTACAATTTTCCTGCCCCAACAACGCAACAACACTCACATGTGGCTCATTCCAATCCACTAAGAAAAATGGATGTATCCGCAAAATTTGAGTGTTCACAAAACTCTAGCCTATGGCTTAAGCTACACCACTAGACCGACCTTGTCTAGAAATTATTTCAAAATTTGTTGCACCTTGGAAAATTCCTCTGTTACTTCCTCCACCTAGATGGCTAAAATTTCCACCTAGTCCAAATTGATATGTTTCGACAGTCCTGCTTCTAGTATCTATGTGATGTGCTGAAGCCTTTGTTTTATAGGATAAATAAGGCCTGTATCTCTTGTTGCTTCTGACTGGTGTGCAGCTGATTCCTCATTTCTAGTCCACTCTTGCTCATGAAGAGCTTGGAATTCCTACTAAAGCTTCTTGATCTCAGCCTTTTTTGTCACCTTCTCCTTATGTTGCATCTTCTTCATCTCTACCTTTTCCGCGGTGATTTTCTCATTAGCTTGTCACGCGTTTTCCTTGATCTTTTCCCCAGTCTCATCCTCTAGAAGTGCTTCCCATATCGCTGAAATGACTTCCACTACCTAAGTGCATATTTTTTCTCCTTTGCTTATCCTTGCAACAGCCTCATATGATACTTTAGCATCAAAGCTCAATTTATGTCGCATTTGTGATCCAGACTCCAATAACAAATTTGAAGGGGAGAAACTAAAGTGGTAAGGTAGATTGATGAAGCTGAAAGGTAATTATTAGCTTGTACATGTTTATTATATCCTTCATATTCTAATTGTATTTTCTATTCATAATTTCTTCAATTAACAGCATATACTTTGTTCGAGACATTTACACCTTTCTTTCATTTTAATGGTTATTGTCATTAAACAATTGGTCGAGAATGGGATCCAATTAATTTATACATCGCAAGCAATCTTGACTGGATGAAGGTATGGATTGAACGATGTGCACAATCGGGTCATGGAATATCATGGGAAGGTGTGGCTTCATTCGTAAAAGTAGCACAACACAATGGAGATAACAATCTAACAGAAAGGGAAATCAATTTGTCATATGGTGTACAAGATAAAATGGAAAGCATATAATTAATCAATCCCTCTAAATATTTTATTTTGCAAATTACTTTTTGACGTACATGTTCTTATTTTCCATGTATTCTTGCATAAGGACTGAATGCTTGCGTAATATTTTCGTGTATTGCTTATTGCAGGTAAAATACCATAATTCTATGGTTCGCAATGGAGGTAGATATCGAATCAAAAAATTGGATGAAACAAAGAAAACATCAAATTCTAGGGTTTTGGCTGTCTTTGAGGTTACCAATGTTTCATCTAGAATTGAAAGACATCCACAAGTCTCAGAAAATCGATACTATGGGTATTTGGAAGATATTATACAATGTGACTTTAAATCCTTTAAGGTAGTTCTATGCGTTGTCAAATGGTACATGTTATGATTGAATCAACATGATCCCGATAGAACTATTATTGAACATGATAATAGACTTACCATGGTAAAAACAAGGTTGTTTGATCTAGTAACATAGCCCTATGTTCTTCCAAGCTAATGTGAACAAGTATTTTACTCAGAGGTTCCAGGTAAAGCGGTCTGGTCATTTCTTGTGAGACACAATCCAAGGGAAAGGCCGGTAAATTATAACCTAGATGATGGTAATGAAGAGGGTTCTCTGGAAGAATAATATGATGATGAATAGCATGATCAACTTGACTTAGCTGACGATAATGATCCAAGAGAAGATGTCTAAGAAATAATTGAATCATATGATGTAGGAGACAATGCCAATGAATATTATTCCGACGATGACATGATGAGCATAACTGATGATGATGAGAATGATGATATGGCCAATCCTTACAATATTGACTATGTATCTGATGATACAGATGATGACATGGATGAAGAAGATGATAAAATATATTGAAAGGTAAATATTTAATTAGAACTGTTATTTTATCTTATTTAAAAAAAAAGAGTTACTAACATCATCATCATCACCATCATATTCATCATCATCATCATCATCATCATCATCGTCGTCATCATCATCATCATCATCATCATCATCACCATCATCATCATCATCATTTTCATTGTCGACATCAACATCATAATCATCAACAACATCTTCATCATCATCATCTTGATCATCATCGTCATCGTCATCATCGTTATCCTTATGATCATCGTCATCATCATCACCATCATCATCATCTTCATCATCATCATCGTCATTATCATCATCAATATCATCATCACCATCATCATCTTCTTCATCATCATCATCATCATCATCATCATCTTCATCCTCATCATCATCGTCATCATCATCGTCGTCGTCACGATCAACATCATCATGTATCTGATGATACAAATGATGACTTGGATGAAGAAGATGACGAAATATATTGAAAGGTAAATATTTAATTAGAACTATTATTTTATCTTTTTTTTTTTTTAAAAGTTACTAAGTACATCATCACCATCACCATCATCTTCATCATCATCATCATCATCATCATCATCATCATCATTTTAATCGTTGAAATCAACATCATAATCATCATCATCATCATCAACATCTTCATCATCATCATCTTCATCTTCATCATCATCATCATCTTCATCATCATCGTCATCATAATCATCGTCATCCTCATGATGATGATAATCATCATCACTGTCATCATCATCTTCATCATTATCGTCATCATCATCATCATTATCCTCATGATCATCGTCATCGTCATCACCATCATCACCATCATCATCATCTTCATCATCATCGTCATCATCATCATCTTCATCCTCATGATCGTCATCATCACCATCATCGTCGTCACGATTAACATCATCATCATCTTCATCATCATCGTCTTCATTATCATCGTCATCCTCATGATGATGATAATCATCATCATCATCATCAAGATCATCATCATCATCATAATCATGATCATGATCATAATCATAATCATGATCATCAAGATCATCATCATCATCATTGTCATTGTCGACATCATCATTATCATTGTCTTCATCAACATCATAATCATCATCATCATCATCATCATCAACATCATCATCATTATCATCATTGTCATCATCAACATCATCATTGTCATCATCTTCATCAACATCATAATCATAATCTTCATCATCAACATCATCATCATCATCTTCAACATCATTGTCATCATTATCATCGTCATCCTCATGATAATGATCATCATCATCATCATCATTGTCATCATTGACATCAACATCATAATCATCATCATCAACATCAACATCATCATCAACATCATCATTATCATCTTCATCATCATCATCATCATTATCATCGTCATCCTCATGATGATGATAATCATCGTCATCATCATCAATATCATCATCATCATCATCATCACAGTCATAATCATCATCATCATCATTTTCATCATCGTCATCAACATCATCATCATCATCATCAACAACAACATCATCATCATCATCATCATCATCATCATCACCATGTTCACATGCTCACATGCTCAACTTTTCAATCATCCTTCAAAGCTATATTTTCATTTATCCAAGATAGGGATGTGTCGTTATGTATATGGTTCTTCCCTCATTAATGTGAAGGTTCTTTATTCAAGTTAGGATGTTTTTCTTCCTCTTAGGTTTGCATCTCTCTATTGAACATATATTTGAGACCCATAGTTCTAGAAGTCGAGGAATCTATTAGATATAAGAAGTATTTCAAGGATGCGAAAAATTCCTTTCATTTTATTGGCTATATCAAACAATTTCTTTCTCATCACTTTTTGATTGAAAGGTTTGCCAATATTATGCACTTTTTTTTGAAAATTAATATTTGAAGTAAACTAAGTTTTACTTATTCTTAATTTTTGTGGATTACAAAACAAGTATCTTTGAATTTCAGTAAGTTTTACTTATTCTTAATGTTGGTGAAAAGTTCATATGACTACCTATATGTGGATATGTGTAGAAATTAACCTTCTGAAAGACTACCATAGGACATGATGTCATTAGAAGCCATTGACTATGTTGTTGTTAGGACATGATGATGAGGAGGAGGAGGAGGAGGGTCATGATTATGAAGATGACAACGACGACGATGATGATGATGATGGTGATGATGATGATGATGATGAAGAGGATGATGATCATGATCATGATGATGATGAAGAGGATATTGATGATAATGATGAAGAGGATGATGACGTTGATTATGGAACATCATAAACATAATAAAAATAATCATCATCATCGTCGTCCTCTTCATCATTATCATCATCATCCTCTTCATCATCATCATCATCATCATCCTCTTCATCATCATCATCATCACCATCATCACCATCATCGTCATCATCGTCATTATCACCGTCGTCATCGCCATTACCATCATCATCATCATCATCATCATGGCGATGATGATGACGTTGATGAAGATAATGGTGATCATCAACATTTCCATGATCATCATCATCATCATCACCATCATCATCATGAGGATGACGATGAAAATGGTGATGATGATGATGACAATGAGGGTCATGACGACGATGATGATGATTACGTTGATGATGATTATGATAATGATGAGGGTCCTGATAATGAAGATAATGATGTTGAAGACGATGACGACGAAGATGATGATGGTGATGGTGATGGTGGTGATCATTTCCATCATCATCATCATCATCATCATCATCATCATCATCATCATCATCATCATCATCATTGTCATCATCACCATTACCATCATCATCATGATGAAGACGATGACGACGACGATGATGATGATGATGAGGGTCATGATAATGAAGACCACAATGTTGAAGATGATGACGATAATGATGATGATGATGATGATCATGATCATGATGATGATGATGACGATGATGATGATCATGATCATGATGATGAAGATGATGATGATCAACATAACGATAATGATTAGGTGAGATTGTAGGGATTAGCTGAGATCACCATCATCATCTTCATCTTCAGGGGTTTCGTTGTAGGGATTAGGCGAGATCACCATCATCATCATCATCATATTATAATAAAAAATAATATTCCTAAGTTAAAAATACATATACTAAAAAATACATATAGCTAAGTTAAAAATATTGTACCTAATAAAAAAATAGTATTATGGCAATACATATAATATAAAATAACATATAATAAAAATAAAATACATATAATATAAAATAATATCTAATAAAAATAAAATACATATAATATATAATAAAAAATAAATAGTCTATTTGGACATTGTCGCGACTCATTTTGTACAGTTCTATGCAATTTGGAGGTTTTTGTGAATTTTGGAGTAGCTCAAGTGGAGCTCAGGGTTGAGAATTGGAGCTCAGGGTTCAGAATTGGAGCTCACGGTTGAGAATTGGAGCTCATGGTTCAAATTTGGAGGACACGGTTCACATTTTGGAGTTCATGGTTTCGATTTAGAGCTCATGGCTCAACGGGTAAGCATCATGACCTCATTTTCTGGGTATGCTATGACAAGGGTTTTTTGGCATGCAACTGGTTCAGGGTTTTAGATTAGATGGGAATGCAACCGGTTTAGGGTTTTAGTTTTTTTGGGCATGCAACTGGTTGAGGGTTTTAATTTTTTGTGCGTGTTGTGATGTTTGCTCCTTCGTGTCGATCTCAAAAAGTAGCAGTTCAATATTGAATTTCCTTAATGGGGAGGGGATGCTATGCTATATAATTTGATACCATCAACTACTCACTTTGGCAAGATACTCTTGCACCTCAATATCATAAATCCATCTCCCAATAACTAGGGTTGGGGTTTACCATCAGTACCCCTATTGGTCATTCCGTTCCTTAACATGTGGAACTGGAGCCTGGACTTCTTGCCTTAGAAGATTTAGTTAATGAGTGTTTTCTTAGAACATGGCTTGATCAATATGCTTGTAAGTAAGTAAACAACATGCTCGTAATCCTTCTTCCACTAGGGAAACTTTATCGAATGGTATGGCTCATATAGTGCTATGATGTTAGCTTTTTTCTTCCAAAGAAAAAAAACATAATTTTATTTCATCTGTAGAGAGACAAAGTTACATTTTGTAGATATGCAATGCATATTTGTAACCATAGTTCATATCCCATACAAAACAAAAGTCTATAAACACTACCCAAACCCATTCATCAGATGATAAATCACCCCATCTATCCATAGAAATAGAAATAGAGAACAATTTCATGGTACCAAGTTCTTTCCATGAGAACGGAAAGCTAAAAAAAACCATATAGTCAGTAGAATAGTAACAGAAATATCATCCAACTGTCATATCCAACAGTTTACAAACATAGAAATCAATACTGTCCAAAAAAAACAGCAAACATCCAGCTCCAAGCCATTCATCAGCAGCAAAGTCTCATAACGTCTCTATGATGTTTGTTGTATATTCGAAACTGAAATTTTAGATGCCCTAGATTTCCAGATTACATTAGAATAGATGAGAGCTAGGGGAAACATTATCACTTGGATCACCATAGCCCACCCATCATCGGAGATGCAAGGGAGTAAGGAGCAGTTCTATGTGAATACTCGACCTGAATAGAGCAGTGGTTTACCTTCAGAAATAGTTCCCACTCTTTATTATGTGCCAATATTTTGTTACAACAATTAGAAATCTGACTTGAATGAGATGAATCCCCCACCCCTATATGATTATAAAAGGTTTTTCAATGTTGGAATGAACTCGGTTAACCACTCGATTTCCAAAATTGATCTAACTTGGTTTATGAATGATCATATTTTTCTTCGTGTCATTTAGATCATCCATGTCTATATGTATCCAAGCTATGCATCAAATCGAATGGATAACATATACAATAGGGGGGTTGTCCACTGGATATGGGAAACACCTGGGTTACCAACATGAGGGAAAGCCATTGAATATGCTAATGCTTGGACTATAATAGACAACCTTGCTTGGACACTAATGCAAACCTGTGTATGAGTTTGAACCAACATTTACATCCACTCTATAGGATCTCCAGAGAACTAACATCATTATTTTTCCATTACTATAAAGGAGATGTACAATAGCATTTTCCTGGACTTGTTGATTTCACTAGAGCGGAGCACTAAGCAAGCTAGAACACTTTGTAGGAAATAGAATGAGTAGAGATATAATTATGTTGGTTCCTGGAGATCCTGTAGAGTGGATTCTTGGTTTCTCTATAGTTTCCTCATTAGATGCTTCACTATATTAATCATATATGACCCCCCCAAAAAATACGATTATTGATTTCAAATATAACATCCAACTATTCATGAAATGGATAAATGCATGCATTTTCCATATCATCATCAAACAAGGGTTTGCCTACAAAATATTCCTCATCAGAATCTCAACAATATGAACCATCTATTCAAATTACTTGGATGAGGTAATATAATAGGAGAAAGGGTTCTTTCATAACCAACAACCAAAGGGTATTTGTCTTTACTTCCTGCTTCTTCACCAACTTGAATCCTTCCTTATCAGCTTTCAAATATGCATTTTATTCAATGTGCATGCATTTACATTGATCAACTAATGACATAACCAATCTGACAGTTTCATCTAACCCGCATTTGACCGATATTGGCTGATATGGATTCTGAAGTCTGGCCAATTTTATCGTTACAATTAGTTGATGAACCCATCACATTTTGGTTCGCATTCAAATTGGTTTGATTGTTTTTATGTGAGTTATCTCAGCAATCGCTTCCCAAATAAGCTATTAAGTTGACTCTACCCAAATGCAATTGTTAAGGGAGGTTTAGAGAAGGATTCGAGTTCCACCATAGCCACGATAGTTTGAGTTTTTTTGCTCACATGTATGCTCGGTCCATTGGAGAAGGATGAAAATCGGTCGTTGTCCTGAGTAGGATTGCTGACACATGTTTTTTTTATAAGCAAGAAACTAGAAAGTGACCCTAGATGATTTAAGATCATTATAAAATCCCTAGGTTAGAAAGAAACTTGAACATAACCCAATATTTTCCAAATTGTAGTGACAACAGGGGTTTTTCAGAATTCTGCCAAATGTTATGGATTTCTTCTTTAAGGTGTTTTATTATAAAAACCTTATATTAGAAAGAAAATTGAACCTAACCCAGTAATTCCCAAGCTCTAAACACCATGAGAGCTTGGACTATACAATATATTTTCATTAACTGATTGAATGAAGTAATCAACTTAAAATAACTATTTTATCAAAATATTAAAATTTTTTCTGCATACCTGTTAATATCATCATCAAACAAAACTGTCCATGATGACAGAGTTCAACAACTCTGTCCACATGAACTATATCTCACAAAAGATAACAAGTGTTCAGCCATGCAACGGTGACGATTCCTGGTATTATGGCTCACAAGTTTGCGATGTTGCAACGTAATGAAACATAATACCAGGAGTCGTCACCATTATTAGCCAACACTTATTAGCTATTTTAGAGTTAGTGAATTGAAAGTGGCTAAGTCAATGGAAAAAATAAAGGAAATAAGTTTGACTAAATAAACTATTTTGATAATTGTACCTACAACTTCCACTACATGCATTGCTTGCATGCCTCACCTATCTCGACGTAATATCAACATTATTATTATTGGTATGTGTACCTTCTATCACTGACAGTCTTCTTCCTCTTTATTCTCTAAAAAAACTATATTATAGGGCCTTTTAGCACGGCATTGTTTTGCATGCAACTTTTATTTTGTCAATCTCAGAAAGAAACTTGAACCTAACCCAATATTTTCCAAATTTTAGTGACAACGGGTGTTTTCCAGAATTCTCCCAAATGTTATGGATTTCTTCTTTAAGGTGTTTTATTATAGAAACCTTCTATTAGAAAGCAACATGAACCTTACCCAGTAATTCCCAAGCTCTAAACACTAGGAGAGCTTGGACTATACAATATATTTTCATTAAGTGATTGAATGAAGTAGTCCACTTACAATAACTATTTTTTCAAAATAATAATTTTTTTTCTACATACCTGTTAATATCATTGTCAAACAAAACTGTCCATGAGGACAGAGTTCAAGAATTCTATCTACATGAACTATATCTCACAAAAGATAGCAAGTGGTCAGCCAAGCAATGGTGACGATTCGTGGTATTATGCCTCACAAGTTTGCGATGTTGCAACCCCATGAAACATAATACCACGAATCATCCCCATTATTAGCCAACACTTATTAGCTATTTTAGAGTTAGTGAATTGAAAGTGGCTAAGTCAAGGAAAAAAAGAAAGGTAATAAGTTTCAGTAAATAAAATATTTTGATAATTGTACCTACATCTTCCACTACATGCATTTCTTGCACGCCTCACCTATCTCGACGTACTATCAACATTATTATTATTGGTATGTGTACCTTTTCCCAATGACAGTCTTACTTTAGGGATGTATTGATGTTTATACCACATATTTGATAGTGTATGCATCCAATACTTGCTAGTTACTTGATCACTATCAGGGAACAACTTCAACTCTATCCTATTAGCCTTACTTCATCCAGCTAAAAGAAGTTCACATATTCAGAGAACACAATACTAAGGCTAATATATTATCCAAAGAATAATTAACATTAGCCTCAGGACATTTTTAGTTTACTGAATTCACTGATGGTGAATGTACTGATCAGAGCACTTTCCATCTTTTCTAGCACTTACACTTGAGTATTTTATGTGTTGTTTCTATTAACATCCTTTGGATGATTGAGGTGGATGATACCCTCATATTACTGATCTCTTTTGTTTATGGCTTCTTTGGATTAGCTACTTTAGTATTAGACTTGAATTCTTTGTTCGTTGAAGGTTAGTGATGTGGATGTAGTCAAGATTCCTAGATTATAGGCGTTACCTTTGAAGGTTTGTCTAGTATTCCTGTGAAGCTGATCAATTGTCATCTGTTTGATGATGATGAACATAGTTGTATCTATTCCATGTGCTCGGTAATAGCTGAAGTTGTAACTAAGTTACCTTTGATTTCAATGAAATAACGAGGAACTGATATTTTCCCCTTGAAAAAAAAGTTAATTGATCACTAATATCAATTGATATTCCATCGCTCTTATTGGTTACTCAAATTTTTTCACATTTGTAGTAACCTACAAATTTCAAACTCTTTCTTTTCACATATTTTTTGTGATGTTATGGATGAAAACATAGTGGATATTGGCATCCTAAGGTTGAAATTTAGCATCCTAAGGAGCACTAAGCAAGCTACAACACTTTTTAGTAAATCGAATGAGTAGAGATATAATGTGTTTGGATGACCTTTTTGGTGTAGACAGTTGGTTAGCTTTAGAAATATTCCCTGGTGTGAGTGATATTTGACGTTTTCTTGCCCTTTTTCCATCCCTTGGTTTCATCAAATCATTGAGGAAGGCATGTTATAGTTAATTTAAGAGCCTTTTGATTTGTGTTAATTTAAGATCCTTTTGGTTCTTTCTAATCATATATATATAATCCATGGTGGTGAAGAGCGGAAATTTCACTTGAATGATGTTTGGGTCTTGAAGCAATTACTAGGTTTTTTTATGTCTTCCAATTTTTTATTTGATGATTTTATGCCAATTTTCACCATAGGGTTGAAAATTAATATGGGAAAACAAGAATCATCAAGACAAGCTAAAATGAATAAATCATCAAATATTACAGACTGATATAAATGTATTTAAAACATTATTTTCATTCCTGAACGTGCCAAGTAGCAGATCTAGAAATGTCTGCTCTTCACCACCATGGATTATATATATATATATATATATATATATATATATATATATATAATATGATTGTTGTAGCTTACCACTAGACAAATGCCTCTGAAGTGTTTTCTTATGCACTACAGAGTAGCAGTGAAGAGGTTAAAACATCAACTCTACAAGATCTCCAAGAACTCAACATCATTATTTGTACATTACTGTAAAGGTGATGTACTAGAAGACTTTCCTGGACTTGTTGATTTCACTGTGATGTTGAACATAAATGATGAATAGAGAGGAGCACTAAGCAAGCTACAACACTTTGTAGGAAATCAAATGAGTAGATATATAATGTTTGGAGAAGTCTCCATACATCCTTCACTTGAATGATGTTAGTTCTTGGCAATCCTAACATCATTCAAGTGAAGGATGAATGCACACTGCTGCAATATCATGATTCGACCATGAGGTGCTTAGTTGACTGGAAATTGGGTTAGGTAATACTTTGCCATTAATGGACAATGATGAATCTTATGGTTTATGCTTTGGGTCTTGAAGCAAGTAGTAGGTATTTTGATGTCCTCTATTTTTTATTTGAACTTTATATCTCAATTTTCACTGTGTCTGATATTTTTTTCTCCCTCTTACAATTAACACGATAAGATGACCTTTGTGGTTTAGACAGTTGGTTAGATTTAGAATCAGCAAATATTACAAACTGCTATAAATGTTTTTAAAACATTCTTTTCATTCCTGAACGTGCCAAGTAGCAGATCTGGAAATGTCCGCTCTTCACCACCATGGACTATATATATATATATATGATTGTTGTAGGTTACAACTGGGAAATATGCCTCTGAAGTGTTGGCTTATGCACTTCAGAGCAGCACAGAGGTTAAAACATCCATTCTACAGGATCTCCAAGAACTCAACATCATTATGGGTGAAAAATATAAGACTACAAATCAATGATAAGTTAGGTATAATATTCATTATAAAAGGAACTTTGGGTAGGAAGAACAAGGCATCAATTCATCCCCCTATGGAGTCCTTGAACCATTCATATCGCTCCCCTTCATTCGTAGGTCTCAAAATATTTACTTTGGGAAAAAAGTACTTATACAGTTCGATCAAAGCCATCAACTATGAAAGATGCTGAAAGTAAGGTTATTGTTTCATGTTTCACTTTTGTTGTCAAAAGGAATACTAAAAAGTTAGGAAGTACCAAAGCTAGTCATTATGTGCACGTGGACTTAATGTAGGGAGAGAGGTCATGTCTACTTTTTTTTATCTTGAATGGGAGCAATGATGAAACCACAATAGTGGTTTATAGATGGAAATCATAGGGCAACTGTCAAACATTGGGAATAATCATTGCACTAGTAGGGGCCCTTAATGCAGAACAAACTTATTATTTTAGGGCCAATTGGGGTTGTTACTTCTCTTGTACACAAGTCCACAGATTTTCAGGGTTATTTTGTGACCTACGGTTGTAAGTAAATCCACAAAATACTATTATTTTCTATTGATCTCCTTGAAGAGACTGCCAAGAATCACCTAAAGCACAATCCAAATTGGTTTATAGGGTCTGAAATTAAATGGTATTGGTTTTATTTAGGTTTGTTTACCCCTCTTTTGTGGAGAAAAATCACCCAGAATTCATGATACTGCTATAAATTGTTGTTTGGGAGGTTGGAATAGCCCTTATGTATTCCCAGAATGAAGTTTTGAGGCTGTTGGAGTGCCTAGGCCTGCTCTTTATGTCCATATTTGTGCCCAAATTTTTTTGTTAATGTCATTTCAACCCTCAAATTCAACCAAACATTTCTCAAGTCCTGTTTTTCCATTGTTTGTAACTTTTCATAGGGTTATTCATGCCCAAAACTTCCTTTTAACCCTCTAATTTGGCCCATATTTAGAGGTACGCCTATTTGGTGATGGATAAGTGCACAAGGGTCTCCAAGATGGTGAAATAGGGTTGCTTCATACCCTTTTTTACTACCAAACAGGTTTGTTTGTTCCCAAAATTCATGTCGATTCTACTATAAGGCATATGAATGATATTTTAGGGTTGCTTTCACCCACAAATTTCTCATTTTCACAGCCAAAATTGTGAAGACTTCCTCCTATTTCCATTGATCAACATCTTTTATTGCTACAATGTGCCCAGATCTGAAAGTTGGCCTAATTATAGCTTATTTGAGATGATTTACTATTTGTTGTGACATTTAGAATGCTCCCAAAGTGCTCAGATGTGTCCCTTTGATGCTCATACTTGATTCTAGAGTTGTTTATGCCCATAGGACTTCCCAACATTGATCCTAGTCTGACATTGAAAGTACCAAATTTGTTCTTCAAGCCCTAAACAAGGCCAATTCACCTTGGTGTATTGGTTTATTGCTAGAGGAATGCCTTCCCTCATTATTTGAGGACCATTCACCCTTGGAGAAACATGCATAAGGGTAGTGTTTAGCCCTACCAAAGTAGGAATTCATCATTTGAAGCATTCTTACACTCTTTTATACACCATTTCATCAGAGATGTTACATGCTTAGAGGTTACTCATTGAGCTGGTCCACTTGGAAGGTTGTTCACATGGTTCGTGCCCTATTTTGTGAAGAACGTTTCTGTATTTGGGGGCTGCTTTATAGATTGACTATTGTGCACATGGGTGGCATCTAGGGCCTACAAAACAAGTTGTGTTTTACTCCAAATAGTGTTATGATGTATAGGAATAGTGTTATGTGTGTGACCTATGCATTCCCACATTCACTTGGTCAATTTATTATGGATTGGGATGAATTGACCATTTTGTTACCCACTCATTGAGTCATACCCTGATTTGCTTGGTTCGGTACCAAACTTGTCACTCCAATCGTTTCAAAGGTTGAGTCAGCTTGGTTGGGGGTCAACTTGGTTGAATCGGCCACCTCGGTAGAAACACACTTGATTAAATCTGCAACTATTATTGTTGAAAAGGGGGTAGGCCAGTAAAAGGAAAAGACAATGTTAGGAAAAGGAAATGCAAGCAATAAGTGAGAATGGAGAATTGTATGTAACTAAAAGAGGGGCATACATAAGAATTGTTAGGGCATACATTATAATTTTTTTGAATTTTCAGTGTACTGTTGTAGGAATGCCACTATGCAAATAATGCATTGACTTGATATTCACAGTCCCATTAGTATCATAAATTATGGGAGAGCTCATAAAAACATCCCTACACAAATATTAGCCAATAAGCTTTGGTTTTGGTGTTTCATTTGGAAATAAAATCCTATAACAATAGTTGTTATTATGACTCTTAAAGGGTCCTAGATGAGATATGTGCACTTTTAGGCCCTTCAAATTTCAAGAAAAAGAATCCATAAACAACAAGTATGTGCACCCTAGAAAACATGGAAATGATCATAAAACATATTAGGTAAAATGGATAATCATCTACAACATCACAACATCATTCATGGGAAAACTAAAAACCACTTACAACCATCAAAAGTAAGGGTTACAACAACAACGAGTGTAGAGTAACGAGATATGAGTGGCCACGAAAATGGATAATCGGGCCAATGAAGAGTGGAAAAGTGACCAGTTAAAAGTTTTGAAGAGGAGATTAATCAAGATTCCTTGAAAAAGGAACTCATGTCAATGATGATTTTTGATGGAAGTGACCAACATACCAACTCCGTATCACTTCTATATGAAGTAAATGTAGATGAATGCGAATATATGTTCTTTGAAGGAGATATTCCATTAAAGGAGAACCTCCAGGTTTTGTACATACATATATTAACATAAATTGCAGTGTTATATGTGATGCATATGCATAACATATCGTCTCAATCTTCGTAATGTTGAAAGGCCAAAGTACAATGGCCACAAGAATACATATGAAGCTTATTAAGCCTACTGAATTCATGTTAGGAAAAGACAATGCAAGCAATAAGTTAGAATGGATACTTGTATGTAACTAAAAGAGGGGCATACATTATAATTTTTAGGGCTACCAAATTCCCACACCTATTAACCAAACTCATTCTTGACAAGCTTTTTCTTTAACAAGTTTTTTGCTTACAAGTCTTTCCATGTTTTTTTGCTTATAATTATTTCCACATTTTTTTGTTGGTATTTTGCTATGCTTATGCCAAATTTTTGTTCAGACATGGTGCAAGTAGAATCAAACAGGTATTTGTCAGACCTGTCTTCCTCCAGTGAAGGGAGTTTGGGAAGGCTAGAGGAAAGTGAGACATCCAGTAGGTCTACATGGGATGGATCAACTAGATGTCAGAATATCAGAAGAAAATTTGAAAAAAGCATGAATGTTTTTCTTTAAGGAGGGGGGTCATGTTCCTATGATGATGAGACAGTGGGAGACATCGATGTCCCCTTAAGTTACCAACACCTAGTGAAACAATGGGTGCCTAGCGATCTTCCTAAAGTAAACACTGATTTTTGTGTGAATGAGAGGATATATAGAATTGCACTAACGTCATTGCATGGATTGGGGTTGTTTTGCATGGACAGCATAAATGTTGGATAGTGTAGATGTAAAGAATTGATGGAGTATGTTGGACCCTGTTACAACTACATTTATTGGATGCGCTTGGTCTAATATACATGAAGTATGTGTAGATATGGGTTTTCAACGAATTATATACAAATGAAAGACAAAGCTCAAAATAAAGGAGCAACAATGTACATGGATGGAAGGCCAAAAAACACCGGTAATATTGCGGGGTTTATAAACAGTACACAACCAGGTTCTACACTAAAGCAACCCAACTGCATATTTGAGTCACATGAAGGAAACCGTGTATTTCTATGTGCAATTAAATCAATAGCTACCGGCGAAGAACTTCTTATTGACTATAATTTGAATCATGTAGATACAAACAATGTTAGTATGGTTGCGATACAACAAACAATTTAACCACCATTTTAGTAATTATTTTAACATCTATAGGAGTTTTCGTTAGCATATAATTGAAATCATCTACTTTTCATGTTTTCTTATGTAACTTTTAGTATGTTTTTTATGCAGGCTTCTCTCAGGGGCACCTCCATTTTCGTAGATGTTTGTTGACCAAAGTCAAGGAAGCAGGTATACATCGATATTGCCAATGTAATATTAAATTTAGGATGGAAATACAGATATGTTGTTATGTATTTTCATTAGTATATTATGTTTGTTTATATAATATTATCTATTTTCCATGTAGAGTGTTGATTAGGGAAGCCAACTGGCTATTGAGCATCCTACTACCGCATCAGGGCAAAAACCAAACATTAATGTAATTCTCCATTTCAAATACTTTAAAATTGTAAACATATATATCATCACGCATTATGTTTATGTTGTTCTGTATTCTTTCATTTTTATGGCTACGTTCATGATGGTAATGTTGTCTACCGTTTTTGTAGATTGACCAAAGAAAGTCCCCAGCTGTTGATCAGACTACTGGAACCTTGAGGAAACTAGCAAACCTAAATGTAATTCCACATTCTAAATACTTAAAAAATGTACACATATAAAACATGTAGAATAGTGTTTATTTTTGTTCTGTATTTGTTAGCTTTTACATATTGCATTCATTGTGATAATGTTCTCTACTTTTTTTGTAGGTGGTTGATCGAGGTAAATCCCCATCTGTTTATCAGACCATGCCCTCACCTAGGCATCAGGTAATCCTATATGTAATCCCTAATATAATTATGTGTGCACACTATTGCTTCAAAGACTAAGCAATTTTTTATATATTTCAATCGCAGACAGGGGATTCCGTTTATCAAACAGCATCTCAAAACTCTTTATAGAATGAGGTCTCTCAGTTGATGAGAGATAGTGAAATTAGAGAGTCTGCAGACCTATTGAGGGTGCTACAAAGGACAAGGGAAAAATAAAATGAGGAATTGATTCATCTGACATTGGTAGTTCCACTAACAGAATGGATTGAACAAGGGATTCAATTGTTGTTACAGCAACATAAACAAGTGGACGTAAGTTATCGAATAAAAATGTAAATTATTTTATAAAAACTTTATAATATTTGATTTTATATGATGATGAACTTATAATACAATGGTTTGAATTTACAGCACGCTATGGAGATTATTAGTGGTGGTCAAGGCAATGTTGGTCCCAGTGACAAAACCACTCCATGTACACCACATATTGCTCACATATTGTCCACTCAACAATTGACAACATGCTCTGTGACACTGCCGAGGGTAGTGGAGGGTGCAGCTGATGTTGCCCCACCCACAATAGATGTTGCAAAAGAAGGGGTGGATGCAGGGCTCGATAGAGATGTGGAATCATTTCTTGGATCTTCTCGTGTGACTAACACTGGTTCAATAGTGTGTATATTTTTTGTGAATGAAGAACTGGTTCCAATAAAGATAGAGACGATTCCAGGTCATTATAGATTTTTCAATTTAGCTTTTATAATTTGTGTCTAATAAACCAATAATATTTTCTAATGTTGACTAATGATGGCATTAATGTTTTGCAAGAAATGATATATTTTATAAAAATATGAATGATTTGTCCTTGGAGATCTTTGGGCCCACCATCTGCACAATGTGGAACAAGCATCCAAAAGATTTAAAGGATGATCTAACTAATCTATTGGTTAGTCTGTTCAGAAAAGATACCTTCGATACATTGAAGGTACTACAAAAGGATGGAAAACACACAGGGACTTCACTTAGTGAACATCTCATATAGCACATGCGATCGTGGGATATTAAAGAATACCCTTAATTTCGAGAGATATTGACCCAAACACTTTTTGTTGAAACCCCCTCCCAATACT
>LPNX010482145.1:0-14186 GCA_001517045.1 Pseudotsuga menziesii
AGTAACCTCTTCTACAGAGTTAGAGGTGGAGGTGGTTGCAGCAGGGGAATGGACCAGTTCTACACCCGCCATGATTTGATATGATAGGCAAAGATTGCTGAGCCGAATTTGGCGGTAGCTTTTAATTCAAATCAGATCCGATCAGATGTGAAGAATGAATAAATGCGAAGAAATGAACGGTTATTTATAGATGTGAAGAATGAATAAATGCGAAGAAATGAATGGTTATTTATACATAGGAACACACCTCCAACGGTCAATCAGTAGCTCTCCTCTACTGATACTCTACACTTCCTTTATTACAGTTTTTTTTCGAGTTTTAATTTTGCTTTTTCAAATTCGAATTAAATAAAACAAATAAGTTGAAGGTTTACCTACGTTGGATCTACCGATCTTGTGCTTCCCGTACACCCACGAGCCTCGTCATGATAGGGGGGCTTCCACATTTATTATTATTTTTAATTATTGCCCTCTAAAATAAAACCTAATTCACCTAATTCACGGACAAGCACTGTTAGAATTGGGGCAAGCATTGTTATTAGAATTGGTGAGGGCCAAAATAGCCAACTAAATTTGACGGGGCTTCGACATTTCTATTTTTTAAATGACTTACTACCATGTAAAGTAAACTAGTGAGCGTAGTAGTGAGCGTAGTGAGCGAAGTTTGAGTGAGTAAGATTTTTTTTTCACCCGAGGTGGTGTTTATTATTTTTATTAATTAATATAATGGTTGTAGTGTTTTTTTCTTACCTTTTCCTCCTATGTAGGTAAATTTGTTTGAAAGGACAATGGAATGTCTTCACTATAAAAGTGTTTTTTATTTTCTTTCAATAAAATAGTTGAAATTTTTCTTTATAAAGGGTCTAGGAGAGGACAAGGCAATTGTTAGGTGCCATGTTTAATCTTAGATGAGACAGGTGTTACCTTGTAGGGTGTACAACAATATGATGGAGAAGCTACAACAATGATGGCAGTTATGGTTCTTTACTTCAAGTTCGTTGTGGATTATGGATCTAATAGAGACATTATGACCCTCCTAGCCTCTCGAGAAACTCCCTCTCTACAACATCTCAATTATGTTCCTTCTTCGCCTAATTTGCAGGTTCATTATGATAATTCTCCACATATTTTTCTATGTGGGGCTCACTCTTAGGAATTTGTAATTTTTTTCCATAGACTTAAGGTAAGGACCAACTAGCCCTCCCTCTTAGCCTAGACACTCTGTCTCTACACTGGTAACACCCTCCTCTCAAAACCATCTGCATTAACCCTGTAACTGTTCCGGCTCTCTCATTCTTGTTGAGGTTACGATCTTGCTCTCCCTTACTCCATTCATAGGCCACCTAAATTGCTATGTTCCTATCCTTGGGGATAAAACCCCTTCTTATTCCCCCCTAACCTCTCCTCAACGAATCCCGTGTTTCTTCCCCTCTAGTACGCATCAACCTTCTGTCCATGTTGCAACTACACCGATGGCTAGCAAAGTTAGAGGATGTCGTTCGAAGTGAGACCACAACATCAACTCTCATCCCATGGTCCTTGTGGAGGTTAGGGAATCCAAGCCTTGACATATTTAGTGCAAACCCCTACTTGTATTCAAAGAGAAATAACACAAGCAAAAGATTGGGTGAAGACTCAACAATACTGCACTTAGGATGAAGAAATTGAGATGACTATGGGACCTTGGGTCCCTAACCATAGAATCTCTAGAACTTGAGACAAATATATTATAGGATTGTTACTTTCTACTAGAAAATCAAATATTTTCTTGGGAAGGTATTTCTAGATGCCGAAAAAGAAGGAAATGAGTTGCTGCTTGAAATGGAGGAAATTCAAAACCAGAATTCATGAGAAGAAAAATATAGAGGCAAAACTCAATATTCTACTCAAGGCCACCAATGGATTAGAGTTTGCTCATACTAATCCTAGATGTTAGAGCATTCGGTCAAAAAACTAGGCGTTGGGAAGCAAGCACAATTTTGAATGAGGATTCGGAAGCAAGCAAAATTTTGAATGAGGATTGGGAGTTTCAAACACAAGGTGTAGTTGTCCGCAAGAGTTTGGATGGATGTCAACATGGAGAGAAGACATGGAGGATAAATCTTAGGCATTGTTGAGCTATCAGAGGCGAGTGTAGATGCTCAGTCAATGGAGAAGAAAACATGAAGAAGTACAAGGAATGTTGTGCCATTAGAGATCACAATGGTTTGATGATTTGCTAAGCATTATCCCAACCATAAGATTAAGCGACATCGAAACTTGTGTGCATCGACAATGCCTCATTGGAGGTAGGCCATTGAAACACATCACTCATAGGCACGGAGTGGAAAGGCCAATGGAGTGGAGAGTTATAATGTATGAGAACCCAATGTGTCGAAAGTCGAGGAATCAAAAGTAGGATGTTGGCAACATGGCATCGAAGTTGTCACATGAGAAGTGACTAGTTGGGAGAGGAAGCTGACGTAACATCATAGTCAATGTATTAGACTAGGCGTTGGGAGTTGTTGGATCTAGAAGCTGAGTTGAACGGCCGATATAACAACAAGGCCTTAGAAAAGGCAAGGCATCCGAGTGGAGTGTCAAGGAATGCATTAGCATCTATTCAAGGGCCTTCCTTTGCTCCCCCCTTCATGGGTTTGATGGTATTCATCCTCTTCCTCTTTGAAGAATATATTTGCATCCTACCCTTGTTGCTTTAGGGAGTTTCGAACCTCCTTCATTCCATCAAAAATCCTTTTCATCTTCTTCTTTGTTTTTCAGGTAACACACCATTACCCCTTCGTTCACATCATCTTCCTACTCATCACATTTCTGGACATAAGATGCCTCCCATGCCTTCTCTAACACCTCTTTCCTTTCCACAATTAGCTCTTTAATTTTCCTCACCTCCTCTATTGTGAGCATTCTTGTCTCCTCCTTCAATACCTGTCCTCATTTCAAGAGTTTCTCGATCTATTGAGCTCCTTCTAAAGATTCTATATTTGTTATTGTTTTCCTCAATTCATCAAATATATTGATAGGTGCCATCACCTTCCATGGCCTCCCTTTGGTCAGTATTTCCATCCTCGATCTCCTTCTACAATCCATCTCTACACTCCCACAATGTTCAATTCCCTTGGAAACTTTCGAGTGAGTTCTCCTTCAATAGTTATGCCTAGTTCCCTTTGTTGGAGTTGTTATCTTTCAACTTCCTATGTGGAACTCAATTCCACCTTCCACTCTCAAATGGGATTCCCTTTTCACTCGACAACTCTACCCAACCTCCTTGTAGGAGCTATGTCAATTATCAAACATTGAAGGGTTTGCTTCCCTTCTTCCTTTTTCTCTTGATACCACTACCCAACCTTCATTATTGGACCTATCCTCACAGCTCTACCCAACCGTAGTTGGATTTTTCTTCCAACGGTTATAGCTTCTCTACAATTCTACCTACAATCACAACTGTGGATTTGTAGCTTCTTTTCACCTCATGCATGATACTCCTTCTCTAATTCCTTGAATGACATAAGACACCCCCTCACCCTGGGACACTCTGGGTCAGAGTATGCAAATTCAACGCTATGTCAACAACTGAGTCCATGTGCACAAGAGCGAAGGAATCAAGTAGTTCTATACAATGGACTTCACATACGCACATGGACTTTAACACAAAGCCTTAAAAATAAATAGGGGCTTAACGTTCGCTTCTTCTATTATGCACGACAATTCATATACACATGATTACAAGTATGCCTCAACTAGGCATTTCATCACATATGGATTATATGATCCTTCAAACTCCTCACAGATTGAATTCCCTCTAGCATGTTGGTCTCAATCTCAACTAGGTGCTACATACACAACATAGTCTACACTAGTCAACTTTCATGTGTGCCTCTGCTTGGCCACATTTCCCCTCTCTTCTCAAGAGAATTCCTCTATCTCTTCTCTCCTCTCCTAGAGACTTCCTCTCGTATTCTCTCCTCTTCTCAAGGTTTTTTTCTTATGTCCAAAAGCTTCATGTTCCACACCAATCGCAACTCATTTACTCTGATCATTTCACATTATTGCACCATCATGGTGATTTGTACCTTAACTTTACCCAAACTGGCACATAGCATCCTTCTTTGAATCCTCTTCATTTCCCCTTATACCATCTCTCATAACTCCCTCATCCAAATCCCATCTCTCATAACTACTTCATCCAAATCAGTGCCTTTCAAATCCTTCAATTATTGCATCTTCTCTCTCTATGTGCCTCATTGGTGCACTCACATCCATTCCTATCGACTCCTTAGTCTTGGGTCTCCATCCATGCCCTCTCTATGCGTATTCCGATGCATATGGTCCAATACATCATGAGACATCACTCTCAACTGTCTAGAACATATTTGTATGGAATTCCCTATGCCTGTAATGTCTCACTTGCATACCCCTACATAAATTGGGTTGTAAAAAAATGTTTATTGTATTTGTCTTGGTGAGGAGCTCAAGGCCAAGGCCCCACCAAGAATAAGACTGGGAAAACTAATGATTTAATTACCTAAGTGATAAACTTAGGAGACCTTCGACACAACTAAAGATGGGTAAATAAAATCCACTACGACAAAAACTGAATTTTTTTGGAGCCACAATATTCGTTCTGTACGCAACCCGAAAGAGGAAAGCGTAAGTGAAAAACCCTAGTCTCCTGCAAAAGTTTGTTAGGTGAAAATTAATAACGCCTGGTAGGAGGCTGACAAACATATGTGCTTCATGAACTAGGATGCTGAATGGATTTCACTAAGGGATCGAAAAAAGGGGTTAGAAAAATTATAAATATATGTGCTCATATATTTATAATAAATAACTATCTATTTATTAAACAAAAGGATAGATTAAGTCTTTATAAAAAGACAAGTATTATTATTATTATATGAATACTATCTATAAAGAAAATGATAGATAATGGAGTATTATGATACAAAGTGTATCATAAGGACAAAGAAAATAATAGACTAAGGTCTTAATAGAAAAAGACATGAATTATTATAAAGTCTAAAATGATGTATTAATTCCTTTTTAGACATTAAGTCTTGATATAAAAGGACATGAATTATTATAAAGTCTACAATGACGTATTAATTCCTTTTTAGACATTAAGTCTAGATATAAAAGGACATGAATTATTATAAAGTCTAAAATGACTAATTAAATCCTTGTAGACATTAAGTCTTGGTATAAAAGGACGAGAATAATTATTTTGAATGATGGACTAATTCCTTTTGGGCATAACAACGGATTAAGTCTTTTCAACATAAAATTACTCAATTCACTTACAAAAGAATTATTATTATTAAGTGTATATTTTATTATATGAGGAGGAAGGATTAAATTCTCCAGCAAAGATTCTTAAATTCTTATTCCTTTTGTGCATGGCTTGACAGAAGGAATGGATCGGCGTGAGGATAGGAAAATAAATGATGTCTACATTTGACGTTTCTGGCCATTATTTAAGAACATAAAATGGTCACCCTAAAATACAGGAGTTTATAACGTAAAACCCTCCGGGTCAATTGCAACAGTAATTGTATGTAGAGTAATTACAGCCAAGGTAATTATGGCAGAGGTAAGAGGAAAGCATGCCGACGAGAGAGGGGATGTCCAGGGTCGGGTCTTTTAAATCACTATTTTCCTGTCAAGAAGGGGCAGAGCTTCCTGGCAAGGATGCCTGTAGAACTTGCTTAGCGTCTTTCCCATTTCATACATGGGTGTCAATCGTTATCATCACGAAGAGGAGGAGCCTGCATTTAGGGAAAAGACTGTGGTCGAGAGAGAAGCTGTGTTTTTGTGTGTGGGCGAGGCCTTCACTCAAGTGGAACTTGGTCCTCATTCAACGTCTGGATCCTAACGTGATCAGTATGCAACAGCCAAAATCGCATTTGGAATTCGGTGGCTTACAGAGGTATATCCTTCAGGTATTTAAGATAGATAATTCTATGGATGCGTCAATTGCATTCTTAAGTGAAAATTCTATTAATTGCCTCTCGCGGTTGCTGGTGAAAATTCAATTGTGTCCAGTAAATTGTTTTAGCCAGAATTTTCTTAGGAATCAGAAATACCTCATATGGCTTCCAAAGGCTTTCGTTTCTGATTTTCTGTAAGTCTGTCCATTTTTGTTGATTTTGACAGTTGACTGAGCAGAAACGTTTTGGGAGGACTGTGTCTGTTTTCTGAATGTCTTCTTTAACTATCATCTCCATGCTAGCAACTGGGACTATATTACAAGTCCAAAAATAAAAATAAAAATAAAACCATAGATGTGTTTTGGGGCATACTGTATCAATTTGGCATCCCTAGGTTTTGCACATCGTTTCCCCTTTATTTTTGAATTGGATTTATGTGGTTAAATTAGCCAACCCAGAGAGATCTATGACACTACAGGAATATTACCTCCAACATCTTCTCAGTTCTTCCTTTGTTCTTTATAAGAACAATTTAAGGGAAGCGAGTAAATTCCTTAAAAGATTATGATCAGGTCTAAGTATACATAGATTGTATCCTTGTAAAACCAACCATTGCGTGTTGGATTCTATAGAAAGGAATGGTAAATATACGATATCTCTATAACTCTCCTGCGTTTCACCAACATTTCCACCTGCACTTAAATTTAGGAATAGGCCTAAGAGACAGGTTGCGCATTTTGTACGATGTGAATCCAAGGAGTTTACTTGTATTGCAACTTTTAAATCTCGTAACACTCCTCCAATGACTAAGCCACGATGTTGGGTTCATAGGTTGAATATGGTGGAATCGATCTCCACCTCGACTTGTAACCTTAAGTTTGCAATGGGATTTGTGCTGCCGTTGGTCTTATGATTGATAGAAAATAATTCTATATGAGTAGGGAATTCTTGAAAGTAGCGTATCCTTGTCTACTTGTATGATGGTACGAATGAATTGACAAACGCGTGTAGTCAGTAAGAAAGGAAAACGAGCTCCACAATGAATAAGCCTTGAGTTAAACTATGACTATGCACCAAAATTTATAAGTACTGTTATATCCTTTAAAAGACCCTCAGAATGAATTATTTACATAGGAAGAGGATTTTATTCATTGAGCAGAGATTTATTATTATATGCTCGGTTATGACGAGGAGATTACTTCATGATGTATAGAAGTAAGTTAAATTCTGGTAAGGTTGCTTCCCTAGTGCTATAGGGTTAATTCACTAAGTACTGAGATTATTTACATTCACGTAAACCATTATATTGATGCAAGTAAGAATGGCAGCAAGAGTGCCGTGGAAGATGTAATTTCTCCTCTTATTTGAATAATATATGATAAAAGATTTGGTGGGCGTAACCCCAAGGGCAGGGTGAACCACGTACATCTGTGTCTTCTTATTGGCGTCTTGTGCTCTAGTGTTTAGCGTTTAAATGTTCAATCTTTATGTATTGTTTATATGCTTCTAAATGCTGCTTTGTGCCTATGCCTTTTTATTTTAACACTGCAAAAGGGACAATCAAGGTCATATGTGGCTAAGTAATGATTACTTAAGAGAACCATGAAGATGATGGAATGCTTTGAAATACACTCTTTAAAGGTTTGGAATGATGGTTAAGGTTTACACCTTTAAAAAATATATACATATATATCATTGATTGAAGCTTTCAAGGTTATGCTTTTAGTGAATGAAAAGTATGAAACTACATATTATTATTTATGAGGAAAGGGCTTATTCCTGTAAAATTTTGAAGGCATTATAGGTTACGAGTTTATGTCATTATGGTGGCTAGATTAATGATTATAAGGTAAAGTTTGCGTGGAATGATATGTTCTAAAGTACCGTTAGAAAGAGGAGGTTGCATTATGGTTCTATATATAAAGGTGTCGGAAAAATCTTAACAAGGCGGCAAGTACATTTGGTTAAAATTATGAACTTTGGAAGAACGTTGTATCAAAGGTATAAGGTTTCTTTTGATAGGACGATTAAGAAATGAAAATCAAAGAGTATCACAATTATTTTGCATAACTTTTTATGACTTGAGTGCTCGGACGATCTCTTTATCTATGGTGATGACAACGGTTAGTATGTATATAAAAGGATGAAAGCTTTTTGCTTAGGGTATTATGTAAATAATATCAGAAGTGGGAAGGAATGAAAAGGTTGATTTTTAAAGGGATGGGAGGAATGTTGATCCTAATATTAGAATGTTGATCCCGATTCATTAAGCCTTCTCGTAATGACCAACCCCCTTTTAATGTTTGTTTTTTACAGTTGTTGAATCTGAATTTATATGCATTATCGTAATGCCATGTAAATTTTTGACCCTAACATGTTTGACTAGTTTGTAGTAAAGTGAGACAAAGTCAGTTTTTTTTTCTTCCCGTTTTCATTATAGTGCCATTGAGGTATTGGGGGTACGTGACATGCGTTCCTAGTCACTCCACTCTCATGCCTTGCCTTTTATAAGGCCTTGTTGTTATTTCGGCCCTTCAACTCAGCTTCTAGATCCAACAACTCCCAATGCCTAGTCTAATACATTGACTATGATGTTATGTCGGTTTCTTCTCCCAATGACTCACTTTCAATGTGAAAACTTCGATGCCATGTTGCCAACATCCTACTTCCGATTCCTCAACTTTTGACACATTGGGTTCTAATACATTAGAACTATCCACTCCATTGGCCTTTCCACTTCGTGCCTATGAGTGATGTGTTTCAATGTCCTGCCTCCAATGAGGCATTGTCGATACATACAACTTTCATTTTCTCTTAATCTTATTGTTAGGATAATGCTTAGAAAATCATCAAACCATTGTGATCTCTAATGGCGCAACATTCCATGTACTTCTTCATGTTTTCTTCTCCATGGACTTAACATCTACACTCGCCTCTGATATCTCAACAAATGTGTGAGATTTATCCTCCATGTCTTCTCTTGATGTTGACATGCATCCACGGGGGCATCACCAATGAAACAATATGATATCACGTTCGTTCATATTGGGGGCTTAAAAATGGTCAAAAAAGAAAAATTATATTGGGCATATATTTGGGGTAAAAAGGGTTTTTATTTTATTTTAATAAACAATATCCAATATTTTGAGGGTTTGTTTATCCCAACTAGGGTAGAAATGGGCGCGGAACACAGGTGCAGACCTAAATTCTCGGTGTGGGTCGGTGTGGGTGTATCTGCATCGTGGTCTCTGTTTTATATTTGCATATTGATATTGATTTAGTGGGGTGCGATGGATTCATCTCATCCACCATTTTTGTTATCAGAAGATCCAACTGATTCTAGGCCTCCCAATGACATTGCCATCCGCTTCCTGGAGAATCTCAGCACTGGGACCCACGCCATAGCCTCACATGTTTCCAGTGCATGGAGATCTAGCCCAGATCACTGTCGTGCCTTCACATCTGAGAAGATGTGCCTACATTATCCTCCAATGCTACCTGGTGGACCTGGTACAAAGGAAAGGGAAGCCCATAGAAGATCCCTTTCTCTTACCCCATGTGACCGAGGGTTTGTCAAAGTCCACCAAAGACATGGTCTCTATGGGCTTATTAGCAGAGCAGCTCGACGGCTACGCTAATTTGATCCTCCACTTGGAGCATTCATCCTTCAAGAGCTTCAGCTATTACCCCTCGATGGCAACCATTAAGTGTAAGCTTTTCTTCTTGCTCGAGTGCACAGAGTTTGCGTATGATGTAACCCTAATGCTCAACTATGTCCCAAGATTCACGGAGGGGGTTCAATCTCGCCCATCAAAGTTTCCAAATAGGTTATCAGGATTTTCTTCTGCTTGGATGTTATCTGTAAAGGATTGATATGCATCTGAAGACACCGCAGGTTTCTTACTACCTCCTGTTTCTGTTGCTTGTTTTTGGATTAATGTGTCTACTTTGACACATTCCTCATTTCCTTTAATTGACTTCTTCTCATTACCAAAGCATTTAGTATAGAAATTTTCATCTGCAGAAATATTGTATGCATCATCTTGTCTAGTCACACCAATTTCCATTGGCTCCACTAAAGCAGTTGCAGCCTCTACAACAGATGTAGACATAGCTTCCTAAGCCCGGTGACATCATTTAGAGGGAGGCAGGGCAACTTCATCACTCTGTAGGCTACTTTAGTTTCAAGACTGTTAGAAATTAAGATATTATTAGTTCTCAAATGGCATTCATTTAACACACAAGCATTATCCGATGCCATATTTTCTCTATTATTGTCATTGGCACTTTCTATGCCTGCTTTATTCGAGCCTTGTACAATTTTCTTAGTTTCATCTTCAGCTTCAATTCTTTCCCTTTTTACCAAATGAAAGTGTTCATCAAAGTTAAGTTTCCTTGCCTTGATCTCTTTCCTTTTCTTTCAATGCTCTACTCGAGATAATACTTCATTTTTTTTGGTTTCATATTCAGCTTCAATTCTTTGTCTTTTTACCAAATGCAAATGTTCATCAAAGTTAAGTTTCCTTGCCTTGATCTATGTCATTTTCTTTCTATGATCTACTCTAGATAATACTTCAAGAAAATTTTCTTGTTTCGTGCAAATATTTATCTTTATTTGATTATCTGATCTCTCTCGTAGGGTTGATAACCCTAAATTATGTTTCTTCAAGAGCTTTATTTTCTTCTTCGGAATGGAATTTTGATGTAAAGAAGTGTTTGGAACTACCCTAACTTCATTGTCTTTAGTCACAAATGTAGAAAGCATGATCATTGACATTAGGAACATAATTTTCATGAATATTTTCAAAATATTTTTCACCCTTCAAATTTTCTTTACAGTTTGAAACCTGAATGCTCTCTTCAATGTTTCTATGTTTAAAAGATTGAAAATTGTTGACAATGTTATCTCTCATTGTTTTTCTATGATCTAGGAACTTACTTTCAGGCACTAATTGAGAACCTCTAATTTATTTTTCTATGCTTTTCCTTTTATGACCAAACTGCTTTTCATTCATGGTCTGCTTTGAAATAATGCCTATATCTAGTGATTGTATCCTAATTTCTTCAAAATAAGAAGAAAAAATTCAAAATATTGTCTCCATCATTATGAATATTGCTTTCACTCTCTGATAACCTTTTAAACTCTCTCTTTGTTGTCTTCAAGTCTTGCTTAGTTATTAAAGATACTACATCAGACCTCAAATGGTTCTCAAAATGGCTTGTAGGCACTGCACCAGCAACATTAGACCTCAAATGGTCTTCAAAATGGCTTGTAGGATTCTTTATCTTTAGTATGTTCTAGAGCATGTTTTCTTATTACCTTTATAGTTCAGCCATGGAAATCAAGTTTAGTACAATGGCATGACCCAAGCAAATGTCACTGCAATATTTTGTGTTTTTAGGTCTGTAGATGATGCCCATGTATTTCTCGTAAATGCCATTCAAGATCTGCTTTAGGTAATCACCTTCTCAAGAAAGGCCTTAAATTTTGTTATATTTTAACAACGTCCATACATCCATAAGTTGTTTCTATTGGATTTGAACATTTATGTTGAAAACAAGGAATTCTTTGAAGTAACAGAGATTGAGAAAGTGAGCTCTAATTTGAAGTAACAACAGAAAATAAAAAACTGAGAATGTAATATGGTTACTATAAAAGTAGACTGTTCATCTATTAGGTTTCAATATTTACTGCTGCTGATTAGTTTTTTCATATGCAAAGTGACGATTGTAGTATTTCACATAGTAGTGATTCGCCCAAGTTTGGATCGTTGCATTAGTTTCTTATTTTTGGATTGCTTGGATTTCTTAATATGATTTCAAAATTGTCAAATAATTGCTTGAATTATTCGTTGTCCAAGTTTTGTTAGGTGCTTGAAAGAAGTGTCAAGTTAGAAACCGATAATGTAAAAGAGTCAAATTTAATACTACAAAAGGATATTTAATGCTCTCTTGTTCTCGCTTCATCTAAATATATTGGATTCTCCTTATTCATTAAAAATACAAAAAGTCATTTTATATTTTTAACTCATTTCATGTGATTTACTTGAGCAGTTGTAGTTAGATTTTTGTAATTTTCTTTAAACATTTGTAATTAAGTTTTTTTTTCCATTTTTTTTCATATTTTGCTTTTATTCTTTGTTAGATAGTTTCACTTTATTAGTTTTCCATGTTTTGTATTTTGTGTAAATAATTTACTTTATTTATATTCACATGGCATAAAGATTTTTCCAAAACGAAATTTTGGGAAAAGGTCAAATCTTAGGGGAACCCTTGTGGGGAGCCGGGAGTATCCTCCTTTGTTTTGTAGAGGTGGTTCTCCTCGTTAATCTTTGAATGATAATATTTTATCAGAAAACACAACTTCATAGATGGGGTGGGCTGGTTTTGAAATAAAAATTCAATCATAGGCCTTGTGGAAGTCAATCTTCAATAAATGGGCATCCTAGTCAGACGCCCTCATGACTCCCTAGCCCACTCCATGTTCTCCCATGATGAGATCATTGTATCCAAGATAAATCCTTACATAAAACTTGTATATTCCCTCTGAACAATATTATGAACTTGGAGAGATATTGCCTTAGCCAAGGTCTTATAGACCACTCCTAGAAATGTAATATGTCTCCACCTCCCTATGGAGTCTCTCTAAGCATACTTGGGAATCAAATTAATCAATGCTTGCTTAAATTCTCAAGGAAAGGGATTTATATGCCAAGCAGCAAAATCATACCTTACTGTGCCCCACATCACCTTGTAGAACTCACAAGGCAACCCATTCATACTCGGGGACTTACCATTTTGCATTGAGCATAGGGTAGAAAATAGCTCTTCCTTTGAGAAGTCATTGTCTAACCTGTCCTGGTCCCCAATAGAGACCTTATGAGGAATCACCTTATAGAAGGAATTTCTAATAATCATAATCGATTCTGTCAGAGAACAAGGTGAAAAAATATTTTGTAAATGAAGCCAAAACGTATATTTGATCTAAGTGGGGTTCTCTTCAAGAGAATCATGAGATTTGTGTTAAATATGAGCCTTAAAGACCTAGGAATGCTACCAAATTGTGAAATGCTTGATGTATTGGTAAATGGTCTGAGTATCTAATGGAAAATGGGGATTGAAATTGCTTCCTCCACTTTCTTCTTCCAATATGAGGGTTCAATGGCCACAATTCTTTACCTTCTTGAAATTTTTTCAATTTTTGAGCATCAATTATGACTAATTCCACATTCCCTCCAATGGATAACTTAGCCAGACTGTAAATCGCCCCAAATACTCCAACACATAGTTCTTGAGAAGAAATATTGCTTCTAAATTCACTAACTGATTACCCTCATTATTCAGTGGTTGTAAATATTAGTATGTGCTCCTTTGTGTAGTCTATTTTTATGTTGTAGATAAATTAGTGGAGGGTTTTCTTTCATTGTCAAATTGCAAGTTCAAGAAAGAAGAGATACCAAGGTCAATGACAAACAGGAACAATAAACCAAAGAAACACAATTTTGAATTTTACCTCGGAGAAACCCTTACTCAAAAAACTCTAGCACTAAATTTAGAAAAGTGCCCCAGTCTTCAATTATTCACTGATTACAGTATAAATTACAAATAGGTTTACTATGAAGCAACCATTTATTAGAGTCTAGCTTCCAAATTACTGCAACTGTATGTTTTCTTTTGCTTTGATCTTTTATCACCACTTTCTCTCCTTCCCTTTCATCGATATCTTTGAATACCCAAAAGTGCTTGAGAATGCAATCATTAGAACCCTAGAATACTTTCACATGAGCTTTTTAACTATTCTACCACGGTGATTCCTCTTCCAACAAAATGGAATCAGTTTTGATAGTGGTTCATTGACCTAGCTAATGGTTGGTAATATCCAACTAATATAGTGTTGATGTGGCATTGGTTTGGCTCCTTTAGGGCCTTCAATGCATTGCAACTATTGGTCCACATGTGAATTTTTTGTGATAGTCCGATGGTTCTTCTTCACAATGACCTGCCTTCATACATAGTGTTTTTTTTTTAAATTTTGTCCTAGCCATTTATTTTGATTTTTTTCTTTTACTTCAATGATCTAATTCTGATCATACTTTCTCATTTTGAGGCTTTTTGTTCTCTAAAATCTTTAGTTTTGAAGAAGGGTGAGGAAATGAGCATTTAAAAAAAAAATTGACCTAGCCATTTTTAGGAGTTTTTTCTTTTACTTCAATGATCCAATTCTAGTCATTCTCATTTGGGAGGATTTTTGTGCCCTCAAAT